>JAHPZR010049303.1:0-22462 GCA_019787425.1 Platygyra sinensis | reverse complement strand
AAAAAAAGAAATCATCTACCTCACTATGAAACCATGATTTAGAACGGAAACTGAAAAGACAGTTTTTTATATTGTGGAAGGCTGTCTATCACTCTTTAACGCTGCAATTCGACACAAACAATGATTATTGTTTGCTGACTTGGAGGATCAGTTAGATACTGAGCTATACATAGTTTTTTTCAAATCGCTTGAGGCGACTGAGGGTACGGCAAAGCACCGCCTTCACTGAAAACAACTTATGCAATAAAAATTGAAAATCCTGCGCAGAGTAGTACATAATGTAAATTCTAAAAAAATTGATGCTGTTATTTTAAGTCTTAACCGACTTCACTGAACTCTTTCTTAGCCTTTATGGAAGATGCCTCCGCACAAACTTTTCTTTCCAGAAGTATTTAATCATTTTGCGGAATTTAGCGGAATGATGACAATGATCAGCTTAGCAATAGGGTGTTTCTCTCTAGCAACTATCGGTTAATAGTTGCCCCGTGGAAATTTAATGTTCTTAAAACAAATATTTGCCAGAGAAGCGAAGCTTCGAGGGCAAATATGTTAGTTTTAAGCAAAAACATCGACTTTTCAAGGGGCAACTACCAAACCGACTTGAGTGCGTTTGCATTCCGATTTCAACACTCTCACTCTCGCATTAGGGCAATTCCTAAAGTTTTCGGGCAAGAAGGTCACCGCCCCTCAAGTTCGAAGGTACCTCTACGCCTATGATACTTACAGTGTACTTCCAGTTTGGCGGCAAATGAAGTGGAAGTGTTGACACTGTTGTTAGCCTCACATCTGTATTGACCTGCATCTGTTCGGTGAACATCTGTGATTGTCAAAGTATGATTATTGTTCGTAGAAGACGCTTTCAGTCGTGAATTGGCGGTGAAGTTCAATCTTTGTTCATTCTTTGTCCATGTAACACTAGGTGACGGGTTTCCTTCAACTACACAACTAAAAGCAACATCTCGTCCTTCCACTGTGGTGAGGTCTTCAAGAGTCTCAGAGATCTCAGGTGCAACTGAAAAAATATAGTTAAAATATAAAACAATACTGGAACGAACAAAGGTAAAACAAAGCGCTAAACATTTATTACGAGCTAGCTTGACAGCTTGACGAGCTTGTTAATACAACGTCCTTTAAAGAAAAAAATCATCTACCTTACTATGAAACAATGAATTAGAACGGAAACTGAAAAGACAGTTTTTATACTGTTAAAGGCTGTCTATCACTTTTTAAGGCTGTAATTCGACACAAACAAGTATAATTATTTGAAGACTTGGAAAATCAATTAGATACTGAGCCATACATAGTTTTTTTTTAAAATCGCTTGAAATGCATTGTAGTACATAACGTAAATTTGAAAATTGTAAAACTGACGCTGTTATTTTAACAGTATTAACCGACTTCACTAAACTCTTTCTTAGTCTTTATGGAAGACGCATCTGCACAAACTTTTCTTTCCAGAAGTATTTAATCATTTTGCGGAATTTAACGGTATGATGACAATGATCAGCTAAGCATTAGAGTGTTTCTCTCTTGCAACTATCGGCTAATAGTTGCCCCGCGGAAATTTAATGTTCTTAAAACAAATATTTGCTAGAGATGCAAAGCTTCGAGGCCAAATATGTTACTTTTAACAACATAAAACTTTTCAAGGGGCAACTATCGGACCGATCTGAGTGCGTTTGCATTCCGATTTCAACACTCTCACTCTTGCCTTCGGACATTGCATAAAGTCTTCGGGCAAGAAGGTCACCGCCCCCAAGTTCGAAGGTGCCTCTACGCCTATGATACTTACAGTGTACTTCCAGTTTGGTGGCAGATGAAGTGGAAGTGTTGACACTATTGTTAGCCACACATCTGTATTGACCTGCGTCTGATCGGTGAACATCTGTGATTGTCAAAGTATGATTATTGTTCGTAGAAGACGCATTCAGTCGTGAATTGGCGGTGAAGTTCATTCTTTGTCCATTCTTTGTCCATGTAACACTAGGTGACGGGTTTCCTTCAACTACACAACTAAAAACAACATCTCGTCCTTCCACTGTGGTGAGGCCTTCAGGAGTCTCAGAGATCTCAGGTGCAACTGAAAACGATGATGAAAATATAAAACAATACTGCAACGAACAAAGGTAAAACAAAGCGCTAAACATTTATTACGAGCTAGCTTGACAGCTTGACGAACTTTTAATACGTCTTTTAATCAAAGGGCTCTTATGAGCCAACTCATTCGTGTCGAATTAGTGAATTTATGAGAAAGTGAGGGCAGTAAAGTTTTACAAAGTCATGATGACGATGCGTTTACAGGCAATCTTCAGGTTAAGAGCGAAGGTAGCTACTCAGAGGCATTAAGTGGACCTAGGTGTTGCAATAAAGATAGTGTTGTAAGAGAAAGAAAGCCCGGCCTTCGTGGGTTTACTTGCTGTTGTTCGTTTATGAGAAACCACTTTAAGTAAAGTGTTTGTTAGCCAGTTGTCATATTTGTTACCGAATAATAAATAAGTCTGGAGTACAAATGCAGACTGCAGACTGGGTTCAAAATGGAGACTGACAAGAAAAACTGTTTTTTTTACGTCCGAAACGTGTCAGCATTCGATTTTATAACTTGTACCTATTGTGACCCTATTGTCACGCAATCACCTCACAATCGTCGCATTCTTGGGGAATGCACTCAGCTTTTTTTCGTATCTTGAAACGTGCACTTTAAACGATATGAAAGAATTCATACAATTCATTCTTACACCGTTTTAAGCTTTCAAGGGGTTTTCGGACTTGAGCGCGAGATCTCTGTATTATATAAAATGGAAACGCTAGTATTGCAATTTGATCTACGTATAACACATTGGAGATGGCACTGGAAGGTTACTACGTGACAATAGATAACTTATGTAATCAAATGTTACCACGTTTCTAACGAAAAAAAAGCAGTTTTTCTTGTCAGTCCGCATTTTGAACCTAGTCTGCATTTTGTACTCGTTCTGCAGTCTGCATCTTGTATCTTAAGTCTGCATTTTGTACTCGGTCTGCAGTCTGCATTTTGTAATGACCGTATGACCCGGCAGTATGACCGGTTTTTATTACGAGGTCAATCAATCAATCAATCAATCATTTTATTTAGTAATGCAGGTTACATAAAGGCAGCCACAAGGCTGATGTGGACCTACAACGAACTAATAAAATGTGAAACGAAAATAATTTAATTTATAAAATCACCCTATGGTATGGTTGCCGTGAAAGCAAATTTATCCTGAATGAACCAAACTCCACCGCTAAATCTTCGATAAAAGCGGACATTAAAAGCACAATCCCCACTCAAAATCTTCCTTTTATAAAAAGATGAAATTAAAGGCAGTCTGCGGATCCACAAATTGTAAAGGAACGCCGCAAAGGACATGTTCACATACCACAACAACTTACGCAAACGTGAAAACAGCAGATTGTTATCGTTTCTCTCTGAAAATTACAAAGACCTTCTGCAACGCTAATTACCTCACCGGAAATTAATTTGCTGTTTTAACCTTCCAGTATATACCTGTTATCAATAACATTTCGTATTGCTTATACTACTGACAAAACCATTATCGATTAATTAATCACAAACAGTCTTTCTTGACAGAAAAAAAAACAGCTCATTGTGAAAGTTCGTATAAAACTATAAACTGCAAATGAATTGTACGCTGACTTTATCATCACTCACTACACGTAAATCTTATGTTTCAGTGCACATACAACGCTCATGCAGTGCTCTGATAATGCTCATTTAATTCACTTCACGGCTGGCAAAAGTCCAGCCTTAGTATAACTGCGCTAACGAATAAGTAAATTCGACCTTTGTTCCACCGTGTGTGCGACTTGATTGTCGATCTAAACGTTTATGTATGTATGTATGGACGATATGTTGTTATTATGAGTTTGCCCGTGAGCGCAAATTTCTGCGATACAGTAAAAACCCGCATACAAGAACATGTGTTGTGGGGGTTCAGGCTGATGTTGTTTTCATATATGGCCAGCGGTAACACCCAACTATAAATATCGTTTCTTAACGCCTCTCAACGCAGGAATGTTGAGATGGCCAAGTGGATAGCAAGTTCGCCTTGAAATCCAGCCACCAAAGTAAGCCCGAAGTTCATTGCCTTGTTTCTTTCCCATCTTTACTTCCGGTTAACTTTTGCATAAATTACCCATTGACTCCTGTGCCGGCCGTAACCGGCTGTGCAAAAACCCACCCCCAATTTCCTGTGCCGGCCGTAAAAAAGCACGTGAAGACAATTGCCTTTCCTACCCTCCCTGAAGGCATTTTGGTTCCTCTATTGTTCTATTGTTGCTAAGGACAAATAAACCAATGAGAATGGACTGTCTGAGCATATTTTTAGAGGACTTTAGGGGTCCTAGAAAGACGGTATTCGGTTTCATTTGGTCCTCTGAAGTGAAAAAATTAAATTTTCTCACCGTTTGTCACGCGGCAAAGAAAAAAATATAATTTCTTGTTTCTTACATGTTATACACATCAAGTTGAGTTCTTTTTGTTGATATTTTTTAATATTTTGGCCATTCATTTATTGAGCTTTAAATAAACAAAGTCTTGAAACTTGATCTTGTGTCTGCGGTTACTCCGCATATGGTTTATTTTTGTGCTTTCGCTCGCTCTGAAAAATTTCAAAAAACAAGCTAGGAAATCTGGGGTGGGTCGCGGAGAATTTGATGCAGGAGTCAATCGGTTAATAAACATTTAATTTCTGTCTACGCCGATTAAAAGTCCACACAGATTCCCAGATGAAGGCCCACATCGGTATGCCCATGAATAAGTAAAAAATGGAGTAAACTGATTGCAGCCAGAATGTGCAAACATATTTCTGGAGTTTCTAAAGTTGTAGATGAGAAAAACAACAAAGAAACCCCAAAATCTGCGTTTGATATGAGGGAATACAACGTGAAGGGGAGGAGAAACTTTTGGACAAGAGAAGAGTGGTCTGGGTGACTGCATTTTGAGGGTCACTCAACCAAATGGCAAGTACTCTCAAAATTGTCCAACGCAGTAAAGTTCCCAAATTTTTACAAAACCTTTCTGAAGTATTTTCATTTGTTCTTCTCTGTTTTCACTTTTTTCAAACTTGTCAACTGAGTTTTCAGTGGTCCATGTTTACTTATATCTTAACAGAATTACACCTACAGCTGTAATATGAAAAATGCTTGGATTTACAATGCTGATCAACTGAGTAGCCAGCCAATTTGTGGTATCCATAGAGGTAAAATTATTCAGTTGATTGCATACACACTATGGGGCTGTCAATCAAGAGGGAACTTTCACTTTCAGCCATAGCAGAAAACCTCCATTCCTCTGCCAATATCAATTTTTCAATTTTTTTCAGAAATTAGAGATTACTCTTCAATCTTTACTTTGACCCAAGTTTCCAAATTTGAAGAAAATTGCCAATCTGAACGTATACAGTAACCTGAATCCATGCTTTCAGCTCATTGTTTTGGTCATCTTGTGTCTTAAAGTGCCCCTATGATCAACTTTTGGATAAACACTTTTCTACATTTTTGTACTCAACAGGTCCTCCCTGGACATCTTGCCAAACTTCAATCTACTACAAAGTATAGAATGCATGTTTTTTGGACTTTCCGTGAAACTATGGCCGTCATTAATTGAGGGGTTGGGTTGGAAAAGGGTGTTAGGTTTTTTTACTCAAAATTGCGCATGCACTTTTGTTTACTGTAGGTGCGTGAAACAATGTTCAGTGTGTTTTTTTGCCAAAGTTTGCTACATTTTCGAAATATTACGTATGCAAAAAACCTGTGTTTGTTGTCTCATCAGCATGTTAATATAATTTCAATCAGTGTGGCATTTTTGAGAATACGATATCATTTACTCCAATTTTCAACCAAGAATTGGAACAAGGAAAATCATTGGCGGTGCTAAATTCTCGGAAATAAAGGTCCAAAAACACATGTTGTAATGTTAGTAATAGATTGAAATTTGGCAAGATAACCAGGAAAGACCTATTGTGCACGAAATTGTAAAAAAATGGATATCACGAATTTGATCATAGTGGCACTTAAAGTTTTAAGATTGTTTTTGATTTGAAATTTCACTAACAGACTACTGAGGATAATTTTGCATGCCTATCAAACCACAAAACCATTTTTACTTGCCAAAGAGCAAAATTTATTCATGCAGGCAATCTGACCAATGTCTGCAAGCACAAGGGAGAAGTTTCCTCTGATTATCAGTGTTCCTGTCTAAAGTGGAGTAGCTTGACTCCAAAAAAGCCTCTGGTTGTCCTTGGCTTCAACTTGTGCAAGGACCTGGGTATCCCTTGGGTAGATGCTGTGATATCAGTTGACTTAACAAGCTGTTTGATCACAACAACCGCCACTAGGATTTTATAACTATAGGGAAACAGTAGCATGGCAGATTTGTGAGCATTACATGTATTTTTGGCTTTTATGGTTTTACAAGTTTTAACCTGAAAATAACAAAATGTTTAAAGTAATGTATACACACCTGTTTAGGCATAACAAACTCCATAGGGCAATCAGCATTTCCATCATTGGTGCATTTTCCTAGATATGTACACCAGTTGCAGTGATACTTTCCTTCTGCACAATTTACACACCTAAATCAACAAAACATTTCACTCATTTACTGTACTAAAGAGGATGTGGAAATACAAAGTACTGGGTAAAACTGATATGCAACATAAGTAAGTTTTTGGCTACACATTGGAAATTTTACATTAAGTACTGTATATTCTTTAATAAGGTATACTGTTGCATGATTATGGAGTTACTTCAGGAAGCATATGAAGTTCAAAATTTGTATCTTTTGTGACACTGGACAGTGATGGATATTTTGAAATGTTTAAGCATTCCCAAGAAAATGTGACCAGGAAAGCAAAAACGTGCAGTAACATTTTACATTTTAAAGGAAGAAGCATTTTACTTTCTGTTAAGTGTCCATTTAAAAACGGTTGAAAATTTAAGGTGGCTCAAAACAGTTTCCAGCACATTCCCATGACTTAAATTTTGATGGGTCATAATTACCACTCTTTATCAATTGATGCTACAATCATGGTATCAAAAAACTGCCCAATCATGGGTGAACATGTTGGTATTATTTTCGCAATAGGTTACCATAGCAACACTATGACCTGCTAAAAACACCCTTAATTTTATAGCTTTAAGCGCTTATACTTCAGAAAGGGCACAGTGAAATTTTTTCTTATTATAGAATTTTGATAAGCAGGATGAGATTCAAAATTTAAGGTGGCCCATCAGAATTTTTTAATGACCCCCTTGAAAACTTATCTGCAGATTTGAAAGCAATAAATTAGTCTCTTCATTGTGTGATATTCACTGTACTCACCCTTTAATGGATGAACAGCTATAAAATCCAAGTTTTGTGGTAAGAATAATTCTCTGAGATTGGGTGGAGAAGAGGGCAAGGTCAACAAAGACATCACCTGAAAATGACACATCAGTGGTCAACCACATCTGACGATCAGATAGTATTTTGTTTTGTCTCCATGTTATGTGTAATTTACAACAAAGCAGCTCACAGTCAGGACAATAGTCCAGCTTGTCTTCCCTAACCTTAATTTCATCCCTGATCTTTCTACTTGTATAAACTGGGCTAATATCTGTGTTGATCTTCTGACTGAGGTCAGCCAGCTGTTTACGTGCTATGTTTGCAGATTTCTGATCCTTATAGGGAGCAACATGATTCTGACTGTGGCTTCTCTTTAATCAGCCACTTAGGTAGGTGAATCCTCGGACACTCGTGTGCCCAGTTTACACAAGTAGAAAAATCAAGGATGAAATTACATGTAAGGTCAGGGAAGACAAGCCACCTCTTGCAAGTCAACAATGCAAAGTGTATTCATTTCAGTGTGGCCTGTGTGATGCAGGTTATGTCGACTACACATGCAGACACCTACAACAACAAATTGAAGAACATAAAGGATCAGCAATTGGAAACCACCTCAGAGAGCAGCATGATATGGAACCAGAAGACATCGCACAGTGTTTTTGAATCTTAAGTGTCGGAACAAATTATATTTTGATTGTCTAATTTTTGAAATGTTTTTTTTTTATCAAAGAACTGAAACCAATGCTAAACAAACAGTGCAATTCAATTTGCACCAAAACTTCTTACGATTATTTTATTTTTTCCACAGTATATTTTTTACCCACTCATTGTTTTTCCGCCCCAGCCCCGTGCATTTGGTTGACTGTGTATGACGCAAGCATGTATGTCAACTAGGCGGTTTGTTGCCAAAATATTCTGGACCGGCAAAAGAATTCTCGACCGGTTAAAAACTTCTCGACCCACGAGAACAAATCTGGAAAGATCAATATCAATTCTCAAAGGGTGGCTTTGCTGGGCTTGTTATCTTAAAAACTGGCTGGATCATAAAAATAATCTCGACCAGTTTTGTCCACTATGGCTGTCCATACGACAGCAAATGCGATTTAAGAAATCCCAATAAACTTCTAGTGACAGGGATTTCTTTAGCGAATGAGAATAAGTGTAGCAACAGCGAATGAGATTCAGGGAACGCCAACTAATTTCTAGCGAAAGTGTTTTCTTTAGCGAATGCGAATAAGTGTAGTGACAGCGAATGAGATTTAGGGAACGCCAGGACAGTGATTTCTTTAGCAAATGTGAATAAGTGTAGCGATAGCGAATGAGATTTAGAGAATGCCTATTTACTTTCTAATGACAGTGACTTCTTTAGCGAATGCAAATGAGTGTAGCGACCTTTAAGTGGCAAGTGGTAGTTCTCTCGGCTACCAAAAAATTCGAGAAGACTCGCGCTATTTCAGAATGACCAAGCAGAAAAAACTTTAAAGTGCAGCCTAAAGTTAGCCTTAAGAGCTCCAAGAGCGCTCCAGATAGCCCAAGACAACATTTTTAAGGCATTTGAGAGAAAATCATCAGTGGTGCCCTAAATTAATATATCATACAACAGATGTCAGTTACACAGACTTATTTTTTTGATTTATTACAACTTCAAGTAAATACAGTGTTAATTGAAGTACGGTGCGTGACTATTCTAACATTGCAGCATTTGATGAGACTATAATAATTTTGATTAATCTGAAAGCCTATCATACAGCAAATACGCCCGTAAGTAAAACATCTAAAACTACAACTGTATTAGAATAACAATGACGCAATAAACTTCTCTTAAATTCGAAAACATCTTGTCTCAGCAAATTCTTATGTTTAACGGAAATATAAGCCAAAGATAAATGGAATATCAAAAGCTCTGTTAACTACCATGTAATAACAAGATGATTGGCAACAAGGCCTTCTTCCTGTGATAAAGTTAGGGTTGCTTTCCTAAAATGTGTAGTGAAATGAATTACTCTTTCATGTAAAATACCTTGTTCTTGTAAATTATTTTATATTTAATGGCACCTTTTTAAACATGACGATATGATAGTGAAAAAAATATTCAAACACATTTCCATTCTAAAAGATTCTAAAACCGTCCCTTAATTTAAAAGGAAATTGAAAGATAGCTAACCTGTATAAACTTAACCTATAGCATACATTGTGACAATAACAAAAAATTAAATTATCTTAGTTTGTTTTGTTCTTCCCCAAATTCTGGCCTCTTTTTGCAATACTTGTTTTGCATTGCTCCCACATGCGGAAGAGGTCGTCGGCGCCCCGGCCCTGGTAGGTGAATGCTGTCAATACTTCAGCTGAAAAAAATTCAGAAAACAAAGGTTAATTCAAGTAGATGTTATTGCGTCTTTCAATAACATGCAGACATGCAACAAAACAGCGCTCAGCACAACCTCATTCCCAGGGTCTCTCATCTAACTGCCCTCTGAGGGCGGTTAGATGAGAGACCCTGGGAACGAGGCTGTGCTCAGCAATAGTCAAAAGCGAAGGAGGCACCGTAAATGTGATTGAAGCTAGCAAAAAACGTATTAACGTATTAACATATTAACGTATTTTGTTGGTTGAGTTTTGAATTTAAGAGTCCGCACGTTATTGAAAGACGTAGTAAAAATAATGTTTCTAATGCGTTGAAAAAAATGGATTTTTAGATTTACAGCACAAAATTATGTCTATTGTCTTGCGTACCGTTTCCAATGCGTTAATAAATATTGTATATATGTTATCAGATAATTTTGTTTTAACAATCACCTATATGAAGATCATTTACTAGGTTTATAACTAAACATTAAAAACGTTTATAATTGGTTCAAAAAACGGAGTTGGTTCTATAATGTATCAATCACTGATTGAGACGGCAACTAATAAAGGCCATTACAAAATTGTTATTATAGATTTGCTCAAGTTTTGTAAGCCATTTTCGTTCAAGCACAATGAGCAATGTTATTTACTAACCTTTAATTGCAGCAAGTATGTTTTGGTTGAGGGGTGTTGGTCGAGGGGTGTTGCCACGACAGCAGGAGTTTAGCAACTAAAATCTACCAGTATTAAAATCTAGATTGATTGATTAATACATACATTTCCTTTTGGTTTTGCTTTCTTTTTTTCTTTCTGTTTGCGGCCTTTATTCCTGGCAGGAATGTTAGGCTATTTACCGAAATAAATACTTACCAATTTTTTCTTTGCTTGCGCCCGACGTGGCAGCAGCTCGCTCTGTTCCGTGGAAGTTTGCTGGACCTCCTCTTCAAGTGGGTAGCAAGCTACAACTGCAGCGTACTCCTTCCGAGTTTTACCCCATACGACCTTAACTTTCTGACCCTCTCTTAATGGGGATGGGTCAATGATAGTTGAACGATGAATATCTGAATATTGTCCATGCTTCCAGGTAACTCTAGCAATTTTGCTTTCCATTTTTAGTGGTCGTGAGAGTAGCGATGATAGTTGTGATAAGTGGCCGAAACGTCCAGTTTTGGTCTTTTATACCTTCTGTTTCGGCTAAGATGGATCGAAAATCTTGTAACCTGATTGGCTTTTTCATTGAACAGTATTATGCAAACTGCCTTTGTTGTCTGCGACTTCAAGTGGACAATAACAAATTTGGCGTCCTTTAGCGTGCCTGTTGATGTTGAAATAATTATAATGTCAATAGACAAGCAAAAGCATTGTTTGGCGGTAGTATTTTTCTAAGCCTTTGTTAGTGTATAGTTTTGTTATTGACGGTTGCCTTTTTAATAAATTTTAACATAACTGGTACTTAAGCTACACTGCTGAAAAAAAATGAAAAGAGGTTTTCATGTGGCGCATGTTCAGGAAGCTAGATCGAGTGTGTTACTTTTTGCATGTCAAACTGGTTACCTTTAGAGCACAAGCACTTTCTTGGATTGAAAAACTAAAAAAAAAAATACCTTTCTGCTTTTGATTGTTGAGAGTAATCTGTTTAACAGAAGCATCCCTGGTCAAAGTAGGCCTTTGATGATAAAATGATTATAAGTGCTAGAGCATCTTGGGTGCATTGCAAATAAATAATGCTGATGTCTCATGGCTGTGCTTGAACGGTTAAAAGACCCCTTTCCGAAAACTTACACTTTCGCGGTTTTAAATCGAGGAACAATGGCATAATATTAAATAATGGTTTAAAGCGACATTCACAAACCCGACTACATATATCACAACCCTCGCAGTTTCAATAAACCTGAAAAGCGCGCTAATTGAGGCCCGGTTCAGACGCTGTACTTCACATGAGCCGAATCAAATAAATCACTTACTGGACATTTTGATGGGTAGTACCGGTATCTCTGTGTATTTTAACAAGCGTGCCGGGCACATCAAAATACATCTCAACTTCGATTACCATAACCTTTTTTACAATAAGCGCCGGAATTCTCGATAAACAGAATAGACAAGTTCTACTGTGTAACTTTTAAAACGATTATTAAAAATCAATATTGTAAAAAAGGAAGCCACGGGTCTCACCCAGACCTAGACCTCTAAGAATCTCTGATCCAACTAGAATTATTCCGACAAGACACTTAGTTGAGATTCATAAGAATAATATAGGTCACGTTTTTACGCCATTACACAACGTTCGTTCTGGGCATACACCTTTTTGAGTAAACTACAGTTTTCTTTTCAAGTGAAAGGGTGAGATTTTTTTGCAACATGGAACTTCTGGGCGAGACCAATTCTCGTTCTGGGGGAAACTCGTTATATTCGTAAAAAATGTTTATAATACGTGTACAAAGATATCGTTGGTCTTTGACTTTTTTCAGATGTGGTGGCTCCTAAAAGAGCCGTTTTAGCGACCTACAGTGCAATGTTGAATCAGCATTCGACGTAGCAGGGCGCGGTGGCTCTACAAGAGCCATTTTTTAATACTTGGTTGCAGCACCTCGGGCCTCCACCACAGCTGGAACAACCTTGTGCAAAACGTGATCAATATATTTTGCACACTTGTCTGACATGACTTTCCTCTCCCAGAACTTCTTTATGCCATCTACCAGCTCTTGCTTGTTGCGTGGCTTGACTTTAGATTCCAAGTAGAACTTGAGTTCATGCCACAAGTCTTCGATTTGGGTTGAGGTCAGGACTCTCCAGAGGAGTACGCCACTAGTTAATGCTTTCCTTCTCAAAGAAAGCTTGTGCTCGCCTCGACGTGTGTTTGGGATCATTGTCTTGCATGAACCGGTGATCGGGAAGTTGGTTTCTGATAAATGGGACAAGCGTCGTCTCTAGTACGTTGCAGAAGAGATCAGCATCCATGATGCCATCAAAGATGCAAATCTTAGTGGCACTGTGGCGGCTTATTCCTCCCCAGAGATGAACTTTGAGCGGGTGCTTCGGTTTTGGTTTTCACTTGGTGGGCTCGTCTGCCATCCTGAAGCATGTATGGCGATACGACTGGAGGGAAATCGAACACTCATTGCTAAAAATCACGTTGTGGAAAGTGTCTCCACTCTCCAAACCACGTTGCGCGACCTCCAGCTGCTTGACTTTGTTTGCGTCACGAATCAGCTGGCAATACGTGGTCCGCTGCAGAGTCCAGCCTTGCTGCTTTCGTGATCTCCGTACTGTGGATGAACTCACGGAAATTCCACGCTTTGCCAGCTTCTTTTGGATCTTGGCGCTCATCATCTCATCATTCTTGCGCATCTGCTGATCTATGAAGGCTCTTGCTTCTACAGACAGCTTTCTTGGTCTCCCCGAGCGAGGTAAATTTGCCACAGAGCCAGTAAGACGCAGTTTCTTGATCATGCGCGTGATGCCTGAAAGGCTCACAATTAAGCCTTCGCCTTTCAAGGTCTTCAATATTCCAGCTGGATGGAGGCCTTGGTTGTGGAGGAGCTCGATTCGAGTTCTCACATAGTTAGAATATTTCGGCATGATTACCACTTAAGTGCTCAGAAGCAAATGATCGAGAAAGTTGTTTACTAGGCGTTGATATGGCTGCAAACAATGCAGGTCACACTTGTTCGCGCGGGGACTGGAATCCCAGCGGGAAATGTCATGATTTGTTACATGAAGGGCTTACCCAAACAAAATGGCGCTCTGTGCAAGTTTTACTTGCCTGAGTGTTTTCGTGATTGAAGCAGCAAGTTTGAACTGAAACTCTGACGTTTTTATCCGCTAGGATGCATTAACAATCAAACATTCAACAGGTGAGAACATTGTAATAGTTGACCGAGTTTATGAACGTAATTTCTGACATGTCCTTTACACAACAACAAATCACGATCTGTAGCCGTATTCCGCTTAGTTTGTATCAGAACGCTTTATCAACTAGAGCGATTTTCTTCTGCATTTTTGCAGCTAACGATCGAAAAGAGCGAACTTTCCCTCGAAATTTCCTGACTCATTATCGTCCAACAGGAATTATTGCTCGAAAGTTCGGAGGAATAAAACAATAGGTGCCTTGAAAGTTCGCGGAAAAGTCACGAAAATTTCGTTTGAAGCGCAATTTCTTCGAAAAGCCATGAAAAGCCAGGAAATTCGTCGAAATTCGCTTGTGTTACTTTGCACAATACTGTACCACTGCGTATGCTAAATCTTCATTTGCACATAACCACAATTTCTTGCGTTTAGTAAGAAAAAGTGATTGCAAGCCCCTATAATGTAATCTTCTGCTGATTGCAGAGCTGCCTTGCTCATTCCCTTCAGGCTCACTCACTACGGCAGCAATGAGACTCGTACCAGGCCCCTAACATGCAAAATAACGCTTTGAACTTTGAATGTTTACGAAATCGAAGGTGACAAAGGTTTTTAAGCCTTCTCCAAGGTAAATCATTTTAAAAAAGGTGTATTTATGCTGGAAATCTTAAGAAACTTGTTAATTTATGTTCTATGTTATGAATGTTGTGTGTTCTTTTGTGAATTATGTGATTTTTCGTGAATTGTGCAATCGGATGCAATTGAGGTCGATTGTGCAAAATCGCCACCATCGCATAATATCAGAACGCCTGGTTTTGGGTGAAAATTGCAACTTCAAAAGTTGGTTCATTTCTTTTCAGACCTCACTTTTGAATTTTCAGCTTCAAACAAGTTTCTTCCTAATTTAAATGAGGAAAACCACATCAAAAAAATTTAACCAGCATTGTTCTTTTGACAAGTTCCACTCATGGAAGTTTAGGAGAACTCGAAAAAGCAGTGGAAACACTTGCCTGTCGACTTCACACAGCATTTCTCATTTACCCAAAACTTCCATTCACATTTCTATTGCTCGATAAACATGGTACATGTTTTCTATTTCTTAAATAATATATAATAATTATATAAACAATGTACTTCAATTACAGTTCTGAAAGACAGTAACATTTAAGTGGAAACAGTAAAACCATTATTTCAGTTCTTACCTGTGTCACTTAAGATACTGGGCAGTTCTTTCTTTGAGGGTGTCGCACATTTAACTACATTTCCTGAAAGTACAGTTGTAACTCTTTCTTTACCATCAATATAGCACTTTAGTCCTGTCAAGGTGGTAGATTGGAGACTTCTACTGTCAACTGCAGGAAAAGGTAAAAAGAGGCCTTGTCTTGACTCATGTTTACTATAGAAATGGATAGATACTTTAGATAGACAGACAGACAGACAGACAGACAGACAGATAGATAGACAGACAGACAGATAGATAGATAGATAGATAGATAGATAGATAGATAGATAGATAGCTTTAATTCAAATCATATGGCAGCCCTCTAAGGCTCAATTGCAAGAATTTACAAGTACATCTGATGCAAACATAGGCATGTATAGTGTCCAAGAGTTATTTTTTTTGTGATAGGAGCATTCGTAGAACTGTTTACAATAATGATTTAGTTAAGTTTTTTTTGGTTGCGATGTACAGCAAGAAAGAAACTGGCAATTTATGAACGTACATACCATGTTACATCGGTAATGGTAAGATAGCTAAATAGTAAGCCATCAAATGTGACTGACCAACGTACAATAATCTGACATGTCTCCAGATTAATGAAGATACCATCTTATTTTCTAACAGGCAATTTGATTCGTTCTTTAATACAACCCACACTGTGATTGGTGTGACACACGCACATGAATAACTCCCTCACTCATCGATCACATAGCCCTTCCAACCCCAAGAGGAATATTGCTCAAAATACTCAAGTTAACCCATTGTCTCCCGTGCCGGCCGTAACCGGCCGTGCGAAAACCCACCCCCAATTTCCCGTGCCGGCCGTAACCGGCCGTAAAAAGGCATGTGAGGACAATTGCCTCTCTTACCCTCCCTGAAGATATTTTGGTCCTCCTATTGTTCTATTGTTGTTAAGGACAAATAAACCAATGAGAATGGACCTTCTGAGCATATTTTTAGAGGACTTTAGGGGTCCTAGAAAGAAGGTTTTTCGTCTTAAAATCATGCGCTCGAAAAGCGCAGGTAATCATGGCGCATTGCAGGACAAATCTACAAACTTCCAGGGTCTTGTTTTCATTCCTAAAACGGAGAAATTGCTTCTTTGGCATTTAAAATGAAAAGGAAAAACATAAATCGATGTTTAGGTGGTCTCAGAATGGAAGACCAAGGTGAATGGAGCCCTCAAACCTTTCTGGAGAAAAATTTTTCCTTCCTTCAACCGCGGCGAAAACAAGACGATCGGTGCGCTTGCAAGTGAGTTTTGAATACAGATCGCGGATTTAAAGCAGCTTCCTGGACTTAAGAAAACAAAAATGGTAATGTAGAGTATTAGTTCTAAGTCTAATTTAGCGTTTAGCACGATTGGCAAAGCCACAGCCGATAAAATAACTTCAAAACTTGTAGGGAAAATCTCACGCTTTCGCTTTAGCGTGAATAATTAATTCGAACATGCGGTCATGCGGTAAATCACGTCCGTGAAATTTTGAACATTTTTGTGCTTTTAGATAAGTTTTTTTGCCTTACTGTTGAATGAAAATTTATTGTTATTGAACTCCCTGTCACGTTTCTTTCATTTGGTTGCCTTTATTTGGGAATTTTAGGTTTTAAAAGTGAACAGTATTTTGTCACGCTGAATTTCTGCATATTTAATTTACGGCGACTGCCGTGGTTTGTTTGTCTTGTGTATTCGCTTCCCTGAAATTTATTTTAATGAGTCTTGTTCAGCTTCTACAGAACTTTTGAGGAAAGAACTAGGTGGGCACTAAATTTACACAGTTGAAAAACGATTTATCTCAAAATAATTGGCTTGTTTTTGTCGTGTTTTTGACGTACGACTTTCATCTTTCTTTGGCCGCACTGTATAATTTCGTCGGGCGGCGAAAAAATTATCTGAATTTCTTCTTTTAAATTGGTTTTTACTTGTGTTTTTCACCTTTATGAGTCTGGTGTTTTCTTAAATGTTATCCGTTACAGTAAAAGAATGAAAATTCTGTTTTATTTGGTTTCGTTTTGTCCTCCAAAGTCAAAAATTAACTCATTTTTGCATATTCAATTTTCTCGGCTTTTGTCGCGTGGCAAAGGAAAAAATATAATTTCTTGTTTTCTTACAAGTTAAACACATCAAGTTGAGTTCTTCCTGTTGATATTTTTTAATATTTTGGCTGTTCATTTATTGAACTTTAAATAAACGAAGTCTTGAAACCTGATCTTGTGTCTGTGGTTACTGCGCATATGGTTTATTTTTTTGCTTTCGCTCACTCTGAAATATTCCAAAAAACGCCAGGAAATTAGGGGTGGGTCGCGGACAGTTTGATGCGGGGGTCAATGGGTTAAGAGACCTTTTCGCATTTTATACAAGTCGTAAGTTTACCCTTTTTACGCAACACCCGGGTATCTAATCGAACAGTTTGGTAATCGAACCCAATCAAACTCCAATTGTTCGATTGCTGCACTCAATCAAACATAATCAAACTCACATTAAAATTTGCCAATCGAACACAATTGAACATTCAATTCACGAACAATCGGTAATCGAAACCAGACAAATGTTTGATTACCGACCTTGCTCGATAGGACAATTTTCACATTGCAGGGACACTGACTTTGTTTTTGTTTTGTTTGAACACTGACATTCAGTATGAAGTTATTTCTCTCTGTTCCATTCAATAAGGCTGATAGTGAATGTACCCTACATGTTTTACTAGTTTTCAGCGTCAAGAGATCATATACTGCCCGCTTTAGAAGCGGCCTTTCGTATTTTTTCTTTTAGTACATGTACTTTTAGTACTAACGTCAGTGCTATTGTTTTAAATGACTGAAGTACAAACAAGTAAGCATCATTAGCAAAATAATGAAAAAGAAATACCAACTCTATAACAAACTAACTTTAAGAACATACAAACTTACTGACTTAACAATTAGCCATACTTACGTACTAACTTCACGTACTTACCATACAAACTGACTTGTAACAACATTGTGCCGTACTTACATACTAAAAGTACCAATGTACTAACATACCAACATTACAAACTAACTAACTCACTTCGTAACTTTGTAAAATGCACCCATTCATCCGTTCGAAAAAAAAAGAACATCCATTAAGTCGTTTGGCTTCACAGTTCGAAAAAAATGTGCATCCGTTCAGCCGTTCGACCCTGCCATTCGAAAAAAAATTTACATCTGTTCAGCCATTCAACTTAACCGTTCGAAACAAATAACATCCGTTCAGCCGTTCAACCGATCCGTTTCGACGGCTAGTCTAGCCGTTTCTTATCCGTTCGTTGCTGTGCGTTCAGCCGTTCGAACAGATATCGTAAAAAACATTTTCACGTGAGAGGTCAACAAATGTTTCTGAGATTAATAAAAAATAATTCAACTTTTCCCAGGGTCAAAATAACTGTTGACACACTGAATGATGTCAGGAATGAAAATACAAAATAAACACATGACCTTGCTTTCGGATGCGAATGTTCATGTCAGCTTCAGGGCACAGCTGTTCCGTAATAGATCAAAGATGATGTCAAAATGTGGTAAGAACATTAGTGACACGCTGGGTTATACCTCGTGTGCCACTTTTTTGTTCTTACCACATTTTGACATCTGTGATCTATTACTGAACAGATGCACGGCAACATGGAATCTATTTGTTAATTATATAATAACCCTAGTTATTCTCATGTTTTGATTGGTTCTCACCAGACAGACGTACAATTGACGTCATCATTACAAAGTTTTTCACTCTGTGTTTTAATAAGAACTCAACAAAGCTGTGGAAACACTCAACTGTTGGCTCATTTTCCCACAGCATTTCTCATTCTCCCAAACATAATGTTCTCATGGGTACTGATTTGACATAGTCGACTGCAAGAACGTGACCTGTGGTTAATATATAGCCACTCATTACAACTGAGAGTAGGCATTTGCTTACAATCACCAATGGATGTTAAACCCTAATTTTGATTTGTTTTAACTGGTTGAATTATGTTTTTAATCAACTATTCTTAAAAAAGCATACTGGGGTCCATACGTTAATACTAGGGCCAAGAGGGACTTGTTCAGGTTTGATGGAAGCAAAGTCCACACAATTAGAGAAGCTTGTCACATATCGTAAGGGGTGTACATCAGCTCCTCGGCAGACATCCCTTTGAGAGCATCTGCAAAAAGAAGGGACAAACATGATTTAAGAGTGCCAAACTGAGTGTTCCTCAATTAAAATTTCACATAAATGTCTGTAACTTGATGCTTTTGTCCTTCATGGAAAGGTAAGCAACACCATACTCTTGCTTTCTTGAAAACATATGAAATACTCCAGGTACAGTGGAACCCCACCTTTCAGTCACATCATTAAACAGTCACTTCATCATTATGGCCACTGTATAATCCTTTATAATTTTACCCTGTCAATATGGCCACTCAAACCAATAATGTTCAACTTTCCATTGTTAACATTTTACACACTAATACAAGTTTCAAATGTTTAAAAATTACAAATACACACTGGATGCTTACTAAAGAACAGTTAGAAGTGCAATAATTTAATGTGAGAAATCTGTTACAAAATCACTAAATTTAAACCAGTCATGAAGTTTGACCTTACCCCATCAATACATGTACACCCACCCTGTTATTACAGCCAAAGGTTAATGCCCTGTTTGTGACCATACTAACAGGGTTCCACTATAAATGGAAGAAAGTCAGACATCATTTTTATGAAACAATGGAAGAAAAAAAACAGTTCTGTTTCATTTGAAATGCACTTTTCATGTTACCAGTAAACAAGAACTTATTTAATTATCCCTTAAAGCCAAAGTGGGAAATGACAACAAATACCAGAGAGATCATCATGGGGGAAGAAGCCCTCAGCTTTTATACCAAGACCTTCCTCCTTCTATCAAGTGATTACATAGTTTCTCAAATGCCCTTTCACATACATAATAATAATAATAATAATAATAATAATAATAATAATAATAATAATATAATAATAATAATAATAATAATAATAATAATAACTTTATTTAAGTGTCTGATGTATTAGCACTGTTGTGCTAATTGGGGACACTGTAAATAAATAACCAAACATTGTAAATATAACATAAACTATTAAGAATCCCAACTGGCGGGAGGCAGACCAGTTGGCTATTTACAAGGGCAGCCGAGAAGTTGAACCGGGGCTACCGAGAACAACATCAGCTAGTGGTTAGAACGGGATTTGAACCCGCGACCTACGGATTTCAATCCAGCGCTCTAACCACTCGGCCACTCTGCCTCCTACATGACTGTTTTGTTCTTAAGAAACAAATAATGTATCTCATTTAAAAATATAAAATAAATCAGGACTTTCATCCTGTCCAGCTGTATTTTGTATGTACGTTAAGTTTGTTCTTGACTTCTCCCAAATACAAGCCATTAAATTCTGCAGCTTGCAAGAATAGCTGAAAGATTGAAACTTGCCCAGGGAAATTCTACTTTCTTGGTCAGAACTGTTCACCAATGGAAATGTTGTTAACATAGGTTAATTTTAAAGGTATTTCATTCCCTTAACCTGTTGACCCCTCCCCATCATGTTCTTGCTCTCTGTCATCACCTAAGTCAAGTGGTTGGCTAATACTGAAAGAAGACCTTTATTGAGCCAATAAGAAGAAAAGACCGTGAAAGGTCTCCCTTGGAAAAAAGATTGGCAACTTAGAGACAGGCTTTAGTTGGGAGTCAACAGGCCCATTTTAAAAATGGTCTCAGGACAGTAGTGTATCTGGGTTCTCACAAACTTTGTTTTAATATTAAAGCTATCTATTTTTACCTGTTATACAAAGTGCACCAGCCACAGAAAGGATCCTTAGGTCTGACACAGTCATCACAGGACAAAAAGGTGCTGCACTCTTCAACTGGTATTCTTGTCACCTTTGCAAGTTATAGTTACATTATTATCATTACTTCACCCAGCCCATGTCTACGTCTTTATGATTACAGTTGTATAAGACATAAAATTGCAGTCCAATGTAGGACATTTCCAAGACAATGCCTTGCAAGCCTAAAACAGCCTATTATGCATAAAGAAAGTCAAATTTTTACAATATTTCTCCCGTCCCATGGACATTGAGTAGCCCAGGTTTGAAGATTTGTAACGTTTCTGTACATTTTTATGAATGTTGTTTAGGTTTTCCTGTGCTAAGAACTATGGATAAAAGTACCAGTCACTATCTTCTTTTACTACAGAGGACTGTAGCTCTTTTATAGAATGCTACAATGATTATTTCACATATTAAATATTAAGTTCCTGCGGGTTTCATTACGGGCCTGATGGGCCACTTGGCTCGTACGCAGACTTTACCTACCTAGCACATGGCCAATTTCCTCCGAACTGTTTCAAGTTTCAATATTCCACAAACAGCAGACAAAAATATATAACCTGTCAGTAATTTATTGAAGGCTTCGGTGGAAAAAGGGCATTAGGTTTTCTACTCAGAAGTGAACTTTGTCAAAAACGTTCCAAAATTTCGCATGCAGTTTTGTTTCTGTGTGTCAAACAATGTTCTGCGTGTTTTTTTCCCTGAAGTTTGCTTCCTTTTTGAGATATTATGTATGCGGAAAAAACACATTTTTCCAAGGGCATCCTCTGGGGACCTTTTGTTGAATGGAAAACAAAAGAAACCTTTTGTTTCGCTAAGCGATGAAGTCACTATAATACCTAATCTCTTACTACTGCTTCGTTAGCACAAGCGGATGAGGCGCTGAACGGGCTAGATTCGAATTTGTTTTGCCGTGACACCTGATCGATACGAGGTCGCCGAAACTTTTTTTTCGCTCCGTTCCTTTTCTTTTTTCAAAAAATCAAGATATCTATTTTAAAAAAAATTGCGTATGCAGCAGGAATCTGGAGAGATTTTTTTATACAGGTATTGTGACGTGAGACCACTGGTGAATTTCAATCGAGCGTCAAAAAAAAGAGAAGTGATGCAGTACAGCTCTTTTGACTAATATCTTAAGCATTGTTTTTAAGTACCTTGTAGCCTGCCAGGTGGTCGATAGGCATCATAAAGCCTTTTTAAAGAAGCAAAATGTGTTCTGTAACTTCCAACGCAACTGATATAAGCCGCAAGTTATCGGCGTTTGAAGTCAGGTCGATCCACGCAGCAAAGTCCAAGAGCAGTTCTTGCCCACAGAATAAAACCCTGTCGTGAGTTGTAAGCCCATTTGCCAAGCGTTGCTAGCATCAAAGTTTGGAAAGCGAGAACTGAGAATTTTTCTTCTATCATCCTCCATGTTTACCCGCGCACAAGGTGTAACAGAACCTTCCCAGCATGCATTTCGATCACGTTCGGCAAGACAAGACAAGACAAGTTAAGACTCATTAAATCCACTTTAACTAACTACAGAGCGTGTTTTCCTTTTTTATTCCAACATAATAATGGCCAACAGAAGCGTTCGATTGAAACATAGATCTGTGATCCAGGTTGCATTGATTTTACTTCAAATCAGCATGATTTGCAGTGTTTTAAACTTCTGGGATCAGGGGCCATGCAGATGTAAGGAGACCTGTACATTGCACACAAGGGTTAATCTGTCAATTTGTCAGCCCTACATTTTTAAGCTTATATGTTGCAGGCAGTTAAAATGAAATAGAGATCCTTGCTGTCACGCTTTAGAGTGAAATCAACATTTTACCTATTCAAGCCCAAATG
>JAHPZR010049302.1:7500-12981 GCA_019787425.1 Platygyra sinensis | reverse complement strand
TTATCATTTTTGCCACTGTTGACATTAATTACATTCACAGTGTGATCTTTAAACGAAGTACCTACTTAAGTTGTGCCTCCTGACATTCCAGTGCGTAAGTGTCCAGCTAAACAGAAAATACATGTACAGTGGCTCCCCGCTATAAGTGTCACCGTACCGAAAAAATTTTCGTTATAGCGGGGTCTTTGTTATAGCGAAGACCCTGCTACATGTATAACGAATTATCTGGTTAACAACAAAAACATTTGTCATAGCGGGGTATCCAAGCTGAACCAAGCTGAACAATGGGATATACACCATGCAAAACAGTCTACAGACTTGCACGTGAACAGCTACATTTAAATAAAGCAAAGCTTTGAAGGTCAAAGTTTCCCTATCTTGACCAATAGGAGTCTTGCTTGGCTTATCAACCATTTGTATCATCATGTACCTTTTACTGACTGCGAGCGACAGGACAAAATGTTCGTTATAGCGGGGTAAATTGTGCGTGGAACAGTCAAAATCAATTCGTTATAGCGGGGTTCATTGTAGCAGGGTTTGTTTCCACATATTTTACTGTAATTCTGCTGGGCTTTCAAGTGATGTTCGTTATAATGGGGTCATCGTTATAGCGGGGTTCGTTATAGCCGGGTGCTACTGTATTAAACTAAGTTCTACGCTTGATGCTTTTAAACTTCCAGTGTCATAGACTGAGTGAGATACAGTTGACCTGTTTGTGCCATTCATAGTTTTTGTCTTCTGGTTTGAATTGAATGTCATTTTTTTTCTGGATTTGGCCTTAAACAGGGTATCAGTTTATTCTGCTTTACGCACCTATCATCGGCCATCCCCTTGGGGGTGGGGGAACCCGGGCAAGGGAGAGGACTTTGTACAGGATCCTGTTGAAGTTCTTGATTCCACCCTCCTTCAAAGGGGACACTGAGCAATCAAAGTTAAGAAATTCCCCCTCCCAGATGGGGATCATATTGAACAGCATCAAACCACAGTAAACTTGAGAGTACAAACTTAATAAGATGACCCAGCTTAAGTGACTAGAAAAGTACAGTACTTTACTCTTTAAGAAAATTGCAACTGTTCATATCAATTACAATTTCAAGAGTTTATTAATTCACAAGTGATGACAACACTTCAAAAAGTTTCACTTTAAAATGTAAAGGTTATTTTCCACATGGTTTTCAAAATTTCAACATTTTATCTTGCCAGATGGCCGGTTCATCACTCAAAATACTATTGCTAGGCTTCCTTTGGCCTTACACAGAAATGTTTCTCACAATACTGAAAACCATCCGAAACAAGTATATTTACCTTGTGCAGACAATCATTGGCATCATAGACTGTGCTCGATTGAAATAGATTTACATAACAATACCTGAGCTTATGCACTCCGCCGCGCCATTTTGCAAGGAGAAAGTGAGCCCGTGTTCTTCTGTACAGTGGTCGTTCTATTATTGATGTAAGACAACTTGAAATTGACCTATTTCTTTGACGAAGTCCCCTGTTTTCCCCGGTGTGCAAGGCTTACGGAAACCAAACCTTCCTCATTTCCCCTGCCTGCAAGGTAAAATGATCGTTCAAACCCCCCTACAAGTCCCCATAGAAATTTGTATTTGCCCGGGGTCCCCCCTCAGGGGATGGCCAATGATAGGTGCATTAGCCTTTAATATGGTCAGGGTATTAAGACCTTTCGCTGCACACCTACGGTATATAATATGGGAGGAAACATTTCCTGAGAAGTTCATCTAAAATGCACGTTTGGAGGAGACTTCTGCTTTATATCATATTAAAGGAAAATACGTGTGTTTAATAAACTATGACTCGTTGAATTTTTGACTGTTGTAGTGTACTTTAGCTTCCTAGTCTGTAATAATGGTATCCAGTCGTTTCGTACCCATGGACGTTTCGTACCCAGGACGTTTCGTACCCAGGCTAAGACGTTTCGTACCCACTTTCGGTCGGTTCGTACCCAACCCTCTGGTCGATTCGTACCCAAGAAATTATGACACAAAATGTTTTAAGACAAACATAAACATTTATTTCTCTTATCCTACTGTAGTAATCGCAAAAAGCTAATTTCTAATCACAGGAACATTTAAAAGTTATCTTTTAGTTGATACTATTGAAAAATCGTGGCCTACGATCCTAATATATTTCCCCCATTATCACGGAGCGCCTACGACCGGTAAACGTTCTTATTTTCTGTATTTTTCTTAGTAACTAACAATAAAAATTCCGGTAGTAAATGTAACTAATGTCTAAGTTCAGTTCAGTGCGTCACTGGCCTGTTGATATTTGCAACATCCTTTGAGCAGCTGCTTCAGTGACTTCTCCTACTTGTTGAAGACGTCCCATCCAAAGTTCGAAGATTCGCCTCTGCACTTCACGTGAGGTGGCCCTCTGAATCCTCTTAAGCTTGCGCTCGGAGACCAGGCGAATTTGTACCGACACTATTTTTATTTGCATCGTAATCGTTTTAAGAAGTTTCACAAGCAAAACCCTCAAAAACGTTCTATGGGTGAACCCATAAACCAAAAGGATCGAAATTCGGACCATTTCGTTAGTTAACGCTAGTGCTGTTTACTCTCATTGTTGCAATATTCTAATTTAATACTCTTGAAATAAAAGAGAAGAAAATCACACCTATCTTGCGCTCAATAATAATTAGCTGCTATTGTCAAGAAACTTGCGGGCCACTGACACTGTTTAAGTTGATCATTAGTAAGATCACACATATACCTTGCGCATGCGAGCGCTGCATCTTAATCGTTTTTACAAGTTTCTCACTCAAAAACTCCAAAAACTTTGTCATAATTTCTTGGGTACGAATCGACCAGAGGGTTGGGTACGAACCGACCGAAAGTGGGTACGAAACGTCTTAGCCTGGGTACGAAACGACCGGTATTCGTTATAGTAATGCACTTTCTTCTTTTATAGGAGTGCACATGTGTTTCAGTTCAAAAGTAGGAGGAGGTGAAGCCTTGACAAAGAGCTGCAATGCTCCATTTTTAGGTAAAAATACTTATTAACATCAGTGATTACAAAGGAAAGGGATAGAGGGGTTAGGGACAATCTGTACATGTTTTGGGGAAAATGGTCTTTTCACTATTTACGATGTATGGTACTTGTCTAATATTAGTATAAAACAAAAAACAACTAGCAAAACTTACATTGTCTGGAATACAAACTTTAGGTTTTATTTTCTGGGAGCTGAAGGAATGTCAACCAAATTCTTTGTTGTGTCAAGCTTATCACTCAGCATATTGCTTGTGATTTAGTCTAGAGGGCATTGCAAAATAATTAATTGTAGACAATTCTCACCGATGTGATGTGTTCAATTTGACATTGAAATTAGCCAACTTCCACGGGGGAGAGTCTTCTAGCTGTATCTTCCTTTCAGATCTTGAAAGAATATTTTTTCCTTCTTTATAGGTTCTATTTTACTGGATCCCAGTCTAATGCAATCCTTAGAAGACAACCAAGTCTTTATTGACTTGTTTTTGAACTCACCAACACTAAATGCAGTAAACATAATCACTTGCAGACTGTTACAAATGGAAAGCAATGAAGATCAGTGATTGAAGGAACAAGTACTTTTTTTTTTCGAAAAAATGGTGGTCGAGTATGTGGCATTTATACAGCTGGACAAATATGATTGAGACGAGCAAGTGATCAACTGACGTTTCTCCTAACAGTGCCAGTCTCTTATCAATCAAACCAGTGATGAGAATTATGGCAATCATCAACTGGACGATGTTAACTTGATGTACCAACAAATTCTCAGAACTCTGAAGTCCACATAAATAAAAGTGAATGAAGGAGAATTAACAGTTTGAACACTGAAAATGGTGAAGGATGCAATTTCAGACGTAGTAATTTTTGCAAGGACCATCGTGACGAAAGAGAAGTACCGGATTTTCTTGTTGTAGAGGATCTAATCAGTAGCCTGTGTGGCAGGCGTCCGAAGGGGAGGGAAAGGGGAAAGACTAGCCAGTGAAGCGCGAGAAGATCGGACGCGGGAGGATCGCTGTAGGGGACGCCTGCAAGGACGCTATTGTTTTCCTTCATTCCGCCCTCTAATTAACTATGCAAGCCCACTCAACTGTGGAATGTCTGGCTGTCAAAATTATCCAATTAGAATCACACCACTTCTTTCGTGACAAAATCTGTAGGCGCCAATGGGTTCTCGTATTGCAGATTTGAAATATGGGAAATACGATAAGACTAGTAAAAAGAAAAAAAATAATAACAAAAAAACTGATAGATAGGGCTAAGTAACAAGTAACGATGAAAAAGTACCGTACAAATTTAAAAATTTGAAAATTTAAAAATATGGGAAAACGTTACAACCTGAAAGTAGTAATGAACAGCTATAAATTGTACAAATAACCTAAACATAGAAAGCTGATGCAAAAGAAAAGTACTAAGTTCCATCTTTCTTATTTAGACCATGCGGTTTGACCTCTTTCAATGAGATATGCTTCTCTTGCTTTACGTACATTGTTACGATTAGATTTAACGAGTTCAAGAGGAATAAGTTGCATGTCAGTAGCGTTGTAATTGCTACACAAAAAATGTCCGAAGGATGCAATGTTTGTTAAAATATATCCACTCCTCTGCAAGGCTAAAAAAGCTTCAGACAATCAGCTTTCAAATTTTGCTTGTCCTGGGCAAGATTTAGTTTACTTGTTTTCTTATTTAGTTGGAGGGCAACTTGCCTGGGCCCTTGCCATTGGGCAAGTGAGAATGAAAAGCAAATTGCCCCGTAGCAAAATCCCAGACAGAAAATTTTGATTTCCCCCCCCCCCCCCCCCCCCTCAATAGATCTTGCGACTAACTTAAACCTAGCGTTGCATTATTGTGGGAGCATATAGACCATGCCCAATGTTACCCTCTTTTACAAAGTTGTTGTTGTTAAAACAAGGAAGTATGATTACTGAACAGCATCTTGATTTGGGAAAAGCTTCCTTGATACATAGTTACACAGTATGTGCGACTTCACCAATTGTTTTGTCTGTGACCTCTTCAGTTGGTATCCAGTAAAGATTTGAATTTGGGATGACCTCCTGTAACCATGCACCAAATATATATCTTGATACACAATAATACGATAACAACTGACAATAATATAACCACACAGAATCAATAATTATAAAATAGAAAAAAAAAAAAAAAACACCAAATAAATAAATAAAAGTAAAAATAAAGATAATTAGTTTAGCCTATTTAGACTACCCCAAAAATAGAATAAAAATATAGGTAAATGAATATTCTAGTTCCTGTACGGCTTTCTCCCAGGCCTTCACGGTCAATTAGCCAAATTTAAGTTTCCATTGTTCTTAGATACTGTATATGAATAAAAAATACAGTTTTTATTCATGTCATTCATTTACATTATATTTTTCATTCATGTACAGTGTCTGAAAACAATAGAAATTTAAATTTGGCTAATTAATTCCTATGTGGCTTTTTGCTTTTTGCTTTTTC
>JAHPZR010049301.1:12500-16179 GCA_019787425.1 Platygyra sinensis | reverse complement strand
TTTCATCAATTTTCTCTTTTACACTTTTTACCCCCAAAAGAGAGAGGGCGTTCCGTTTCCCCCCACACCTCACCTCCCTTTTCTTTTTCTCTCTCTTTTTGACAAACATTTAATTCATAATTGTAGCTACGTCCGAACAAAAGCCGTGAAAAAGTTGTCGATGCCAACACAGCTGGATACAAATGATAAATTTGGGGGGGGTTTTGTTGTCCTTCGCAGTTGGGGTGGCCGTTAAATACGGAAACTTTGGCAATTTAAAAAGTGAGGGCCGTTCTTCCGAAAAATCTTTAGCAAAATCTCCGTCGAAGGACAAAGAGTAAAACGACCACGGGGGACAAGATCATTATGGTCAATCTGCGAAGAATTGGAATTTTCGTTACGAGGATGATGTCCCAGAATTCTCGGAGAGGATTTGGCAAGTGCTTGTGAAAGAAATCTGCATAAAATAACTTTGAGACAACTTCTACAACTATCAAAGTGTGAGTTGTAAAATTTCTCTTCTATAGAAAAAAATAAGCGGCCACAGAGATCACACCGGAGGGGGGCATAAAGCAAGGGGGGGGTCCGAAGTAAGTGTGCGTCTAGCATAAAGTAAAAGTGAGATCTAAAAAACAAGGGATATGCGGGTATAAAAGGGGGGGTGGGTGTACCAAAGTCAGCGCTGAAAGTCAATCTCTCCCGTAGAGAAAGGCCCGCAGAGGAAGAAGAGTGAACGACTGGAGTACCTGCATAGGCAATGTCGCTGATTGCTTGGTAGACAGAACAAGCGCATGCATCGTTCTTGGCGACTCGGTGAGCGGAAGAGTTGTCTGATATTAGGCTTCAAACGGAACGCAAAAAAGGGGGTTTTGCTTGACCAGCTGCCTCGAGCATATCGGTAAGTGGTCTTATTGTTAAAATCCCCCGCATCATACTGCGATAGCGCGAGGAGGACAAGCAGTAGCTAATTCCTCCGATGCATACAAGGTCTCTAATTCTGTACAGTTGTTATGATGAGGAAGGAATGGTGGGCGAAACTGTGGGCCAGCAACTGGCGTTTAGACAGCTCTGGATGTAAAAAGGGCGAAACTTCTGGGAGCCTTGCGACTGATGAGCTTTAAACGGCAGGGTAATGAGTGTGTGAAAGATACTGCAAGGAACCCTAGTTAATCTATCTTGCTAGCAAAATCCCCAAAGAACATGTAGAATTCACCAATGCTGGTTCGATAAATAGACAGGCCCACAACACAACGAAACTCACACATTGTCTCCTTTTTTTGTTACCACGTTGACGGCTCTCCGCGTTTCACACACACACAGCCGGATCTTACGATCTTTAACGAAAGAAATCCTCGGTCGCCTTTTCTTAAATGGGGTTCTGATTACCCCTTATAGTGTCAGTGTAGGGAGGTCTTATCTCAAGAGTATTTCGTCTATAAGAAGCAGCACGGGCGATTCTTTATGGGCGCACATGTCTTTCCAAAACTTAGAATTCTTAAGAGCAAGGACAGACAGCGTGTATTCATCAACAGAAACACGGCGTTAGAATACTTCCTATGGTGCGCCCTCTTTTGTTTGTTTTGTAGCGCCGACGATCTTTCGCTAATTTAACCTCTGAAAGAATCTTCTCCGAAAGGTTATCTGGATAACCTCTCGCTCGTAATTTTCGTTTGAATTGCTTAATGTTCTCTTCAAAAGTTTCCTCTGAAGAGTTAGTTCTAAGAAGTCTTAAAGCTTCACCTTTAATGAAGCCTTTCCTGACGCCCGGTGGGTGACAGGAGGAATATTCTGTGTACTGGAAAGATTCTGTCGGTTTGAAATGTGTTCGCACGTCAAGGATAGATTCGCTCTCGAATCTGTAGCCCTTATAAACACATGTATCCAGAAAAGCAATTTCTGTGTCTGAGATCTCAGCCGTAAATTTTATGGTCGGATGGTGGTTGTTAGCTAGTTCTATGAACGAGCCTATGTCTTTCTTGTCTATATTCCATAGGGAAAATATATCGTCAAGATATCTTTTCCAGACCAGTGGTTTGTTAGGGCTCAGGCGAATGATTTCTCTCTCTATCGCGTTCATGAAGATATTGGCAAAAGCTACTGCCATTTTTGTGCCCATAGCTGTACCTTGTGTCTGGAGATAGTGTTTCCCATTAAATTGAAAAGAGTTTTCTTTTAAGATGAGTAGAAGCATTTCTCTGATGAAGCGAGTAGGAACGGGAGGGCTATTTTCATAGAATGTTTCGTATGCATTGCACACAGTGGTTATCCATTCCTCCTGTGGAATGTTGGTATATAGGCTTGTAACGTCCATTGAGACTAGGACTGTGTGTTCTTCGACCTTTGTTTTTTCTATGAAGTTAATAAAATCTGTTGTATCTTTAAGATACGACTGTTGTGCTTTAGCGATAGGCTGAAGGAGATAGTCTACAAAAGATGATATTCGTTCTGTCGGGCCTTCACAGCCCGAAATGATGGGTCTCCCAACTGGATTTGGCTTGTGAATCTTTGTAAGTGTGTAGAAAGCTGGAATACGTGTTTGGCCTGTCTGTTTTATGAACCATCAAATGGAGACTATCGTGTTTATTATCCTTCAAATCTTTTACGCAACACGCGCAGTTTTGAAAATTGGGGTATATTTAGTAAATAAACCCCTTCAGGCGGCTGGTATGTCGGCTGATAATGTCCGCGGCTGAGAGATTGTCCGAAAAATGAACATTTGGCCGAGAAGCGAAGCTTCGAGGGCAAATGTGAAATTTTGAGGACAATCTCTCAGCCAAGGACATTATCAGCCGACATACCAGCAAGCCAGAAAGGGGTTTATTTATTTTATAACCCTCCCATTAATTTTCAGTTCGCAAAAAAACCGCTCGTAAACTTGGTAAAAAAGCCATCGGTGATCTGATGGCGACTGCGTGTGATTGACGTGAGGGAGCAACGTAAATTTCATTGGTTTAACTAACTTATTTCCACTGTGATTGGACAAAATTTGACAAGCTGTCATGTGAAATTAATTCTCGTAACGCCCCTTGGATCAAAAACTCGAAAACTTGGCGCTTTTGGTTCATATTTTCCGACGTACTGTTCATAAACTTGAATAGAAAGAAATGTATTTCAGTCTCAGAATTTACATCTGTGAAACACAGAATGTGTAAAATCTGTAGCACTTGAAGGTGGACTGATTTTTCGTCGCTCTCTCGCTTGAGATCAGCCGGTTGTTGTTGTTTTGAGCTAAAGGTCACCGAGTTTCATCTCGCGTTGGTTTTCACGGCCTCTCTTTCCGAAGTAGAAAATGGTGTTAAAGCATGCCGAATTTGCAAAACTTTCTGGAGCATTCAGGCCAAGTTGATTTGCTGCATAGAGGACTTGAAGGTCTTCGCTGGAAATTGGACGCTTGTGCTTTGTGAAAGAAATCAATCCATGTCGCGCAAGATCTTTCAGTGATGGATCTAGAGCTTCGTTTGCCGGCTTGAAAACTTATCTCAAATAATGGCAAACGGCTTTCTTTGAAGGGAACCGGAAAAAAAATCTGTCCTGCCCGGAACGAATTGGCTTTCACAGTGTTGCGACTGTATGGTTTTCCTTCCAATAAATTTTCTGGCTTCTGCGTAAAAAAGGTTTCAACATGGTTGACAATTCTGCCGGCTCCATGATTTCAAGTGCGACTGGAATTCCTCTCTCCTTCCTCCACGCTAAAGTCGGA
>JAHPZR010049301.1:5000-7500 GCA_019787425.1 Platygyra sinensis | reverse complement strand
GTTATCTTCTTGTCCTAGAGACCGAGACAATTATTTCGAAAGTGCCGCTGTCCGATCACCAAAACAAGTAATAGTTCTCATTTTCATATTTTTCTAATTTTCCTTTTCTCATTTTAGAAATTTCAAAAAATGCATTCACCGTGGAGTCAATATACCACAAGGACAGTAACACTTTTCGTCTGCTCAACAAAGTAATAACTTTTGTTTTGTTTTTTTCCCCTTCCTTTTCCAAGGCGATATTAAGGAGAGCAGGAACTGTCATCCTTGTGTAATGTCGTTTTTTTTCCTGTTTATCAACTTTTTGTTCCTCATTTTGCTATGGCCGTATTATGTGTGTATCGTATAAATATATAAAACAGCGGGACACGTCGTTCGAATTCTCCTCAATTCTCTCAACTGTTGATCTTTCAAAACATTTAATCATGGTTGAATCATTCGAAAATTCATACAGCTCGTCAATTTTGTGACCTTCAGTGTCTTCTTTTCCTTTTTCGGCAATCGAGTATGGTTGAACCTGTATGAGCAGGCATTTTCGGGAAATGAGACTTCTATAGTTACATGTAGCTTCTACTTTTATTATGAAGACGTTCGTGCTAGACTTCATTCAATGTAGAACCTTTCTAAGTGTTTTATACCGAGTCCGTGATGCTCAGTCCGTGTTTTATACCTGAGTCAGTATTTTATACCCAGTCCGTAATGCTTAGTCCGCGTTTTATACCTGAGTCCGTGTTTTATACCCAGTCCGTAGTCCGTAGTCCGTCTGTCCGCAGTCCATATTTTATACTGACCGCGCTCGCCCCAGGAAGATTGAATGAATTTCTCGAGGATTGCATTGAATATGTTTTTGAGTGGATTGAATAACTATGTGAAATTGAATAAATATTTTATGATTGGATTGAATAAATATTTCCGTGATTGGATTGAATGAATATTTTACTGATTGAATGAATATTTCCGTGATTGGATTGAATAAATATTTCCGTGATTGGATTGAATAAATATCTTCGTGATTGGATTGAATAAATATTTCCGTGATTGGATTGAATAAATATTCACTCTGATTAAATTGAACTGAGAAACATGGGTTTGAATTGAATGCTTTTTCGGATTGTTTGAATATGTTTGGAAGATTAAATTAAATGACATTACGCCAAAATGATTGGATTGAATAAATATTTGACTTGATTGAATTTTGCTACAAACGGCGTGCCATAGTAGTCCAAAATTCCCAAACGGAGTATCCGAACGGAAAATGTGCTTACCATTTGCCATTCGAAACTAGTTCAAGGCCATACGCCAATTTTTTGATCTCCGTCACGTGAGATGCGTCAACATGGCTTCTGTAATGGAATTGGTTTTCTTCCAAAACGATTTCCTGTGGGGATTGCACCTGTAGCTGCCAACTCTCGTGCAAGAACTTCGAAAGTGGTTTTTGTCATACGGAAGTGCGATCTAAACTCCTTGATTGAATAAGAAGGCACCACAACCTCGCAAAACCCAACATTTCTCTTCAGCTCTCTCTTCATGAAAGCTGAAGTGGCCGCTATTACTTGGAATTCCTCGTCTTCCTCATGATCGAGAAGTAGTTCCTCGTCAATTGAAGCATCTAGAGCCTCGCTCAATAAGACGAGCTCAGCCGCCATTTTGAAGATGTCCAAACTCGTCCTAGCCTCTTTCGGTAAGTTGGGTCTGTTGTTCAAATGGTACACGCTTTCTCAAACGGAAATTTTCAACTGAGAATTTTGCTTTCCATTTGCACAAACATCGACCAACCGGTTTCCCCATGTAAATGGTAAACAACCAATGTCACATGAGTTGTCACGGGATATCAAAACATGACGTCATCTCTTCGGCATCTCTCTCAACCTCGTTCTTAGGGTCCTCTCTCTACTTCGAGAAAGTACCCTGGTTATGGCTGGTCACGTGTCTAAGCATGCCAACCCAAGCCGCACAGAGGCAACCTTGCATCTCTCTACAGCCTAGTGGAACCTCGATTTAACGAAGTCGCTGGGGACCAGCCAAATTTGTTCGTTAAGGTCATTCCCCAGTATTGCATTGCGCATCCCTACTGGGCATAATTTTACGCGTGATTAGCGCGTGCGCATCAGAAAATGGCGGCTTTTTCTTTACGGCTGGGCCACGCTAAAGAAGTAAATCGTCATTTTTTCGAAAACGACTACGGTGAGCTATCATTTTTTTCTGTTGTTTTGAATTGAGTAGTAAAATTCTCTATGTAAAATAAATATGGACCAATTCTCAGTGTTGAGCAAAAAAAAATAAAAAAATCGTCAGAAACGTGAATTTAGCAAGCAATCGTGACTATAATCATGGTGCTATTATAAGGATTTATACGGAATAAACAAGGTGTTGCTGCTCATAAACGAACATGGGGACCCCTCATTTTTGTTTCAAAATTTAAGTTTCTATAATATAAACAATCAATTGGCAAAGTTTGAGAAAAATCTCAGTGTGGGTTCTATTTCAGCGGAATGACCTTAAA
>JAHPZR010049300.1:0-15872 GCA_019787425.1 Platygyra sinensis | reverse complement strand
TCCACTCCATTGATAAATGATTTCTTTATTCTCAACACCTGTCTGCCTAAAAATGCTTTGATCTTGTAGGGAGAAATTAAACATTAGTCAACACCTACAACCAAAAGTCTTGATCTCTCCAACATCATTACCTTGACAACTGATTGGTCCACTGGGTGGTGTCCAGACCCCAGCGTTTCCACATTGTTTGAATGGCGGACCAATAAGTTTGTAACCTGGTGGACAGGAGAGTTCACAGACAGTCCCAGAAGGACTCGGTCCTTGCTTGCAGCTCTCCTTTATTATGACATCCTTGCCAACAACAAGAGGACTACAGGAGCTACCTTTAGGAACAGGAAATGCAAGGAATATGACAGTTAATATCGATAAAAGTACAGGAGTCAGCTTAATATCAGGGAAAGTATGCGCTTGAGTCTTTTTTTAAAACCAGCTTGGAATGCGAATTGAAAATCCTTAATCTTAAATCAGCTCGTTTAAAATAAATAAAATGTCAAGTAAAGGTGGGATGCTTTTATACTTTTTACTCCCTTTACTCCCGTAGAAGTGCTATTAACATGTGGACAGGACACTGAGAAGTCTTAGGCCTTCAATACATTTGTTTGGAAGCATATTTTAACGTTGAATGCCTATTTCGGTTAAATGATCAAACGACACAAACTTTCTAACTGAGTTTTACTAATAATTTGGTTTTATCAACTGAGTTGATAATGTGAATTAGCCACCGTAAAGAGATTCGAAAGCTGACGTTTCGAGCGCTAGTCCTTCGTCGGAGCGAATCTGCTCCGACGAAGGGCTAGCGCTCGAAACGTCAGCTTTCGAATCTCTTTACGGTGGCTAATTCACATTATCAACTCAGTTGATAAAACCAAATTATCCTGTAATACTCCCACCGACGCAGCACCATAGTTTCTTTAGAAACTTACCCCCTCTACTCTGAGTTTTACTAATCCTCTCTCATCATGATCAAGTCAATTTCAATCCAGTGGATCTAACCAATCCAGATTGATCCTACACTTAATTCATTAACCGTGTCAGCTTTGTCGAGTTAATAATACGCGAGTAAAAATATTTCTATGAATATTTTAATTTTCTTCCATTTAAACTCTTTAACTAACTACTCGGCAAAGCATGCAAACTAAACATCCCTTGTAAAACTTAATTTGCCGGTGGAAATAAAAGCATTCTTTTCACACTTTCTTAACTGTGAAGATTAAAGCTCCTCCTTAAACTTTAAAAAAGAGCACCGACTGTTTGAAATCAGATAAAAGGATATTTTTTTTTATGTAATACAATTGCTTGGATAAAATGATTCTTTGAGAACTAAACCAACCTATAACATTTTCCATTTTCGACTTGGAGTTTAGTAACCACATGACGGTCGCCTGAATACAAACCTAGTATTACCTTTAATGAGTAAGCCTTTGTAATAATTCTTTCATACTGTACTTCCATTTTGCTAAATTTACGCCAGTCAAACGCATGTGAAGAGAAAGGAGGCATGCTTGTAGAGTAAATGTACAAAACAAGATTTAATCAGCCTTGGTATATCTTCTTGATTTAAGGTATCAGTCCGGTCGTTTAAGAAATAATTCTTTGGATTCCATGACTCCGCTGTTGTTAACATATTGTTTATGTTTCTAGAAATGTACCGAAAAAACTGGTTCCCAAATAACATGCCTTCACAGTGCTGAACTTTATACTCCAATTTATGTGTAACCACTAGCATCAAAAGTTAATAAGATGTGAAAATGTCAAATTGGCACGCTTTTATGAGACCTTCATGCACTGCAAGGAACTGCCCGAAGGTGATAGTGTGAAAAAGGAGATTTAAGTTTTAAAAGTTAAGAGCAGCCTCTGCAACGTTTTAAAAAGGTACGAATTCCGAACTTCTTCAAGTTTGAATTTTATTTTCCATGCATTACGTTTTGTTATTTGGAGGTGTTTGGTGACTCGGAGTTCAGTGTTCTACACTTGTAGCTACGAGGCACAGGAGCTCACTCACTTACCAGGCTGACCAACATCCGGAACATCGCTCGGGTCCTCTGCGGCAGTGAACAGAATCAAAGACGTCAGGACTAAATAAACCCTCATCTTTACATGCGTAGAGAAAAGAGAAAGCCCCTCTTCTCCGCAAATTTCTTTTTCGTGCTAGCTCCGGGCAAAGATGATGTTAATGTGGGAGATTTAACTTGACATGATTATCATAACAAAGCCTCCCACACATTGAATGAAAACAAGCCAAGCGATTGACAGTCATTAACACATTCTTGAGCAATTTTAGTGTGCAAAGAAGTCAAAATTCCGCAAACAAACCTCATCGTTAGTTGTCAGCTTGAGTCAACACTGTTAAGTAATGGAAAATTCCTTTGCATCCAACTTATAGTTTGCTAAATTACGCTTTGCATCTTTTAATGAACAACGTTTTAGCTCTCGTTAAAATATCACAAATTTTCAAGCAGACATATGATGCAAATAGCAATAGCCATCAAGTAATTGTTATTAATAAAAAATTCATGATGTTTTGCTGGATTATTCGCACTAAAAGAAATGCATGGAAACAGATAACGAGAACTAATATTTCAATTTTTATAACCAAACAAACATGTAAGCCTCAATAATTAAACCGAGGCTCATGCAGAGAGGTTCAAGCTGGTACTTGCTATCTATGAATGGGGACAAAAGCGTGCTTTGGGAGAGGGTGTAATGGGTAACCATAAGGCACCTTGGGGATCTCAAGTGCACAACTGGAGATCGGGGCGGATGTCTGAGTCCACACATATAGAGTGGTAGAAACAATACCGTCAAACTCGTAGAAAGTGGTGAAGAGATACTAGAATTCAAACATCTTATTTACACTCGCTACCCTAGAAATATAAAGGAGATGTCACACGAGCCAGTTGTCGACGCCGATCATTGTTAACTTTATATCGATATCGTGTAACTCGACGCATAGGGCGACTTTTGTAGCAACTCGGCTAATTTCGTTGAAAATGATTCGAAAACCTGCAACACTGTTTCCCGAATTTAGAATGTTGCATTAAAAATTGTCTCGTGGACACGGAGTTTAGAAATCTTCTTTGCAAGCTTCCCCGTGTAACAGTGCCTTGATACTACAGTACTACATATGCGAATGCCTCTGATACAAGTGTAAAAGCAACGGAATCTTCCAGATTGTTAAAGAAGGAGGTCACTCCAAAAGTCTACTTTTTGTGTCTTCGCATATAGCAAGTAAACATTCAGCTTTCCTCGCCGAAATTTCAGCCTCTGAAGTGCATGCTATCCTGAAGAAATTAGACTCAAAAGAAGTGACTTCGGCGAGACCGCCATTTTGAAGCTGTCTGGGCAGCCACGCCGTGTTTATGTGACGTCATTCCGTCCGACTCGATATTCCTTGAAGGAAAAAAAAACTGTAACTGAATAGGCATCTTTCACTTAATCAGCAAAATCTATTTTTTTTTCAAGCGATTATCCACTATCTTAAAGTGGTACTACGACCAAAAAAACAATTTTTTTCTTTCTTTGGATTTCAAAACTATGTTAACTAAACACTAACTGAACCAAGTTTTAAGTTCTGATTTTAAAAAGGCACCTGTTTATTTTAACTGGAGTTTTCTTACTTATTGGTCCGCCATTACTAACTTTAAAATCTTGAGAGAGCTGGGTCGAGGAGAAAATGACGTCAAAGACTCACTAGTTAAAGAATGCAATGCGTGTGTACGTGGCATGGCTCAATTAATATGCAGCACGGGAGTTTTGGGCTTTGAGACTTTTAAACCCGTGTTTTGCGTTTACACGCTGAAATCTTAACATGGGAAAATAAATTTTCTCTAGATCCAACCCTCTGAGGTCTAATCGGTCAGTTTTGAACGTGAGTAATGGCGGACCGTGAAATCCAAAAATCATAACTCAAAATAAACAGCCTTTGGATAAAACTCAAAGCTCAAAACTTTGCCAGTTAGGTGTTAAGCGAACACGCTTTCAAATTCTGAAGGAAAAAGGGAAATGAGTTTTTGATCATGGTACCACTTTAAATGCTACCATTTCGGAGTTTGGAGCATGTTTGGCACAAAATGATGTCTCAAAAGCCGCCATAACTTTGAAAGCCATTTGGACAAAATCTGGCGGACGGAATGACGTCACGAAAACGCGACCTGGCTGCTGAGTACTGTTTAAAACGGCGGCAACAATGTTCGAATTTTGGGCTTCTTTGGAGACGAATTTCATAAGGAAAATCTGCACTTTAGACGCTGAAACTCCGGTGAGTGGCTAAACTTAATGCAAGGTTTTTTTTAAAATAGCGTTAACGAAAGCCTCGGCTGGGTCTCTTAAACCAAGTTCTAGCATTTCTTACGTTCTTTGCTTAACTCAAGAAAAATATTTTTTTGGACTCTGTTGTTGTTTCACAAAAGCCCTTTAAAAAATTAACTGGCTGGAAAAGTCGTAATTATCTTTTAAAAAGCTACACCAACCCCTATTGTACCGTTTATTTCAAATCGTATCTCACTATTTCCTTCAAGCTCTGACGCATGCACCCACTTTCACATTGAAACTCCTAGTACATCGCTCAAGGTATCCAGTCTAGAACACTAAACGATGGCAGCGTAGATTTCAAAACCGTGAATCTCGGCTTCAAGTTTATTTGGCCATTTTATTCACACTGAATTCAATTTGTAGCAAACGAAAGCAACAGTAATGCAGCAATGGACAACGGGCACGCATAATTTGATTATACTTCAAGCTTGTTTGGTTTTTGCAAGAAAGGCAACATGCGCAAGTATATTCAAAAGCATAGTAACCGCTGATTTCTATTAAGTTACTGCTTTGCTAGGTTCAGGGTGTGGAGACTGAGGGCCGAAGATACCACTTAGCAATCAGTGGGATCGTTCAAACCACCTTGAGGTATTTGTTAGAAAGGCATTAGAATCTCTACTATAGCGACAACATTCCGGTATAAAATTCAACAAAAATTGCAAACGTTCTATCAGTGATACATGAGGAGAAACGATTGACCTGTACTTCCGATTGGCTTGCGCCATTTGAGTGGCCTATGGTTATATAGTTATTATGAATCCGGCAGTTCAAATTAGTGATCGGTTTTACTTACCGTGCTATAGCCATCGTGTATTGTATTGGTTAAGAGCCATTTTTTACACAGCGTTTTTAAAAATGAATTATTATTTTATTACGTTAATTGTAGTTTCACATACGGTTTAGAGTTTGTTGCTCCTTACTTTTGTAAAATATTGCGGAAGAACCCTTTGGGAGCATTAATAAAGTCATTCGATTCATTCGATTTGAGTTCGATCATTCCGTGAGATACAACACAAGGGTAAACCCAGGTTCTGGGGAAAAAATGGAAGAAAATGCACTTTGTGGGCAAAATGTGGGTCGTAAGATTGACAATATCTAGGCTCTGATAGGATTTACAGAACTACAAGTAATTGAAATAAGGGATTTATTTAATCTCTTCCCCTTCAATTTCTCTCGGCCAGATTTAAGATAGATCAAGCTATCCACCAAGTAAAACTGAGCTGCATAAGTAAACCATTAAATTATTACTATTTAGTGAGTCCTTTAATCTGAGTCTACCTTACTTAGGCCTGGGATCCACTGATGATTATTTGCTGATTGATCAACAACTATGAATTTTGGGACACACAAAAAACCTCATCAACGAACACAGTTTGGCCTAGACCGCTGGCGGTGTTTTTTCTCTCGAAATCGGACAGGGAATGTAACGCAAGACACTTTAGGCGAGAAGGAATATGGTATGCGTGACACTTGTTGAACGAATGTCTAACGTTTCACATGAAAGGGTGGCATGAATTTATATTTGTCGCTATTAGCCATTCAATATTTTTTTGCAGCGCACATTCCTTGCAGTTTATGTTACATCTTAAGTTTTGGGATTGATATCTGTGATGGACTTAGTCTTGCTTTTTGCTTACAGTATGATAACAAAAGCATGGGGACATTATATTTTGTCTGGATCGCTACGAATTTCAAGTACTGGTAAAAATTCAGTCAACTTCAACTTCTTCAACTTTACTTTAGTCAATTGATTAACTATCCCCCAGTGTCTGGTATAAACTCAGAACCGAGGTCAGTGTTACAAAGTTAAAATTTACTTCAACGACAAGTTGGCTCAGGAAATTACAATGTCAGGGAGTGGAGCTGATGCTTATAGCAACAATTATGAAGGCTTATGGTGCAGCAACAATTCTCCTGGAAAAAGCGACAGGTTTCAAGGTAGCTTAAGAGAAAATGATCGTGCATTGTAGCAATAGGAATTGCATTTTAGATCGGCACTGGTGGGTGGATGACGATCGGGGATCATGATCATGGTGGTAATCATATAAAATAATTAAATGGTTTAGCTTGATTGAGTGCAACACTGTGAAGAAATCGTCTAGCTTACGTGTAAGAAAAAATACACAACACGAAATGCAGGAGCTAGTTGCCAAGTAGCTTAGTCCCTTTTTTGGTGAATTTCATTTCAGCGAATTTCATCAACTTAGAAATGATGAAAAATTTTGAGTTTCAAAGATGTTTCTAAATGATTATATTTTTTTCTTAAAGTGCCCCTGTGACAAAAAATAAATTATTTTTTTTCTTTGGATTTCAAAACTATGTTAACTAATCACTAAGTGACCCAAGTTTTAATCCTTGATTTAAAAAAGGCACCTGTTTATTTTAACTGGAACTTTCCTATTTAATGATCCGCCATTACTAAATTTAAGTTCTTGAGAGAGCTGGATCGAGGAGAAAATGATGTCAAAGGCTCACTAGTTTAAGAATGCAATGCGTGTGTACGCTGCAGAATTAATATGCAGCACGGGAGTTTTGGGCTTTCACACTTTTAAACTCGCACTTTGCATACATAATATGCTGCGTTCACACGCTGAAATTTTAAGCTGGTGAGCCTTTGACGTCACTTTTCCCGGATCCAACCCTCTGAGGTTAAATCGGTCAGGTTTGAACGTGAGTAATGGCGGATCGTGAAATCCAAAACTTGCACTCAAAGTAAACAGCCTTTGGATAAAAATGAAAGGTCAGAATTTTGCCAGTCAAGTGTCAGGCAGACACACTTTCAGAATCTCAAGAAAAAAGGAAGTGAATTTTTGATCACAGGGGCACTTTAAGTTATACACAATAATGTCACATTATAAAACTCTCTAAACATAACGATATTTAACATCAGGCAGAGAGTATACGGTAAAAAAAACAATGCAAGCTAAGGGGTATACTCTGAGGAGGATGTCGGCAGCAGATCTTCATTGAGGAAGAGCTCCTTGCGACTTGCGAGCGAGGACAAATTTCCGGCTGTTGTTTTACGCCCCCTGTCTGTTATTAAAAACAACTAATCTATGAAAGTAGTGACGGGAAAGTAGAGGAAAAACAACCCTCCTAAATGTATTAATTGGCTTTAATTCACATCGTTAGAAGAGTACACTTCATTTTTGAATAGACAGCAACGATATTGTGCGTTCAATTAATTTTCTTAGAAGTATGTCCTAATAACTGGATTCACATGCAAGGTTCCGGCTTCAAGTTGTCTTCTAAGGCATTGAATTGGAATGCAGCAGTATAACTATTTTTAGAAAACAAAACATTTATACATTTCAAACTTTGATAAGGATCTATTGTAACACTTATCAAGATTATTTCGTAAATGTGCCAGTTTGCAAGACTTTTGGAACATATTTACTACAGAGGATAATGGCATCAAGAGAAAGATAAACGATTTGCACTGAAACATGTCGCGTAAATCGAGACGGTATAATGATAGTTTAGAATCTGTTTGAAACCTGCTAAGGGTTAGTAATTTTTCACCCATTATTTCTAAACTGGGCTGTGTAATCTTCTAAGCAAGTATAAGCAGGTAGGTTTCTCTATACTTGGCGTAGACGCCTGATGAAAGAACAAGCTTAATCTTCGGCGATGAAACATTTAACCATCTAATATATCTTTATAGCGTGTCTAAACAGCTGGGTTAATATGCAAGGTTCCTGTTACAAAATTTCTTCCAAGGTTTTGAATTGGACTGCAGCAAAATCGGCCTGTGAAGCACTCGGTTCCGATCTCGTGGTGATAAATTCACAAACTGAACTTCAAGCGCTTACCTCAAAAGTATCAAAAACTACATGGATTGGTCTGCACAGGGATCCAAGGACAAGTCTCGCTGGCTGTGGGTTGACGGTTCACGTCCAACTTACGTTCACTGGAATACTGGAGAACCAAACGGTCTTCACGAGGAGTGTGCAGAAATGTACTCTAAGGTACATGAATGGAAATGGAATGATGGACGATGCTCACATTCATTTCCTTACATTTGTTAAACCAGAGGTGAGTCACAAATAGACAAAGAAATTCATCCCGTGTTGTTGGAAGTTTACTTGTGAATGTTGACTTTAATTTGTATTCTTCAGTACTAGTACTGGTCGTGTAAATGGCGTTCTGATTCCAGGATTTGTTTGTTTAAATGGGGAGGAAGTGAAATGGTTTGTCCCTGCCATTAGCATTATAAGACTACATGTCTTATTGAATAAGAATAAACCAAAATAATGTGACAAATTATAAACAAGGCTATCATGTAATCCGTATATTCCACATAGTTTATTTTGCTGGCTTTGTGAGTTTACTTTACAGTAATTATCAACAGTACTTTCTTTAATGTGAGTAAATTCTTGTTTCTTTAATTAGTTTAGACTGAACGAAATGCAGGAAATTGACCCAAAGACTTTAGACAGTAATTTATTCAGTTAATAAGCGTAAATAAAAAAAAAGACAAATGAAAATGAAAAGGGTTACCATGACCATAAATATTATCTTTTCCACATAAGGCGCTGTTGACAGAAATTTCATTAGCTGCGACCTAGCTCGTTTTTATGGAAACTCGGTGCGATTTCTTTTGCGTCAACGAGGCTCCTACCTGGGCGTTATTAGATGTAACTCGTGCGTTTGTTCTGAATCAGTCCTTTGGCCCGAATAACGAATTTTAAGTTTAATATTAAATTCTATGTAACTATGCCCGGCGTTATCTGCCGTGAAATTTGTGCATCGGTCATTCTGCTTACCTAAATTTTAGTGTGTGATTACTAAACTACACATGGTTCATTAGGAAAACGAAAGAGGTTATTTTTTTCACGCCTGAAAAACTCTGGAATCTGCGGAACCGTGAAACTCGCTCTTTAGAACCTGCTCTTTGTACTTACAATCATGCAGCAGACATTCACCTGCTTCAGTGGTATTATAACTCTAAACATTTTAGGATTGTGCTAGTCGATAAAGGTTTATTTTAGTTCTAAAGAATTACTGTATCTCGTGAACTTAATTTCTACAGTGGTTTTAGTTGTAGAGTGTTCCCCTCTAAGTGTTGGGCGCCTTGTCAAAACGTCCCCGGGGAAGTTGCCTTACGTCACAGATGAAAATCAACACCAGTTGCTCGTTCTCATGCCCTCGGGGTTACAAGCTACAAGATCCGTCTTATAAGCAGTGTTGGGCAAATGGTCAGTGGACGGAGAATGCTAAATTAGTTTCATGCAAAGGTGAGCTTAAGATCACAGATGATTACAACTACAATACCAGTATTGGTAACGTTTTGCACAATAGTCCTTCCTGGAAAAATACAGATAATGGCTCGTTTAGATATGGACGAATGCCCTGTGTCAGATGGCAGCTGAATTCTCAAATGTGTCAAGACTGCTCCCTTCAAAGCAAATGCTTTTTATTTAACAAATAAAGAAGCCTAAGCCGTGCATTACACTGTGACAAAACACGACAGGCATTTGAGAACACGAGGGAAATGTAGAAAGCACGAGCCGCAGGCGAGTGTTTTCTACATTTCTCGAGTGTTCTCAAATGACTGGAGTGTTTTATCACAGTGTAATACACGGCTTAGGCTTCTCCATTTGCTTTATGATATAGATTTTACGCGCGCAAAACAATAAAACACACTTTTTCTATGTTTTATACTCTGATAAAACATAGGTTTTTGACCAATCAGAGCGCGCGCAGGGTCCTATCTATGTTATAATGTATAATAAAAAATCCCTTCATGAATTCGTGTTGCAGACAGAAGCACTTTCTGCAGAACACGTTTGAGTGCTAATGATAGACCTCTTATTAAACATAGTTGCTTATTCTATTTTTATTGCTGTAATTTAAAAAAACATCAGGAAATTCACCATCTTTATTCACTCATATCAACATCAGGACACCTTACTCAGGCCTTATCCTAGGAAGCACTTCGGTTGACATGGTTGAAGGAAATCATCGGACTTAGCCTCATCACTTTTAGAAATATTGTAAAGCCCATGCACTTCTTTTTCATACTTGAGTGTTATCTCTTTTATTCTTCGTGAATCTTTTTGAAAACATAATTACAGCTTAACAATGACACAAAAAACGGCTCTTTTAGATATCAACGAGTGCACGATGTCAAATGGCGGCTGCAGTCACAAGTGCGTTAATACTGCAGGAGGATATAAATGTGAATGTCCAGACGCGGAATTGAACTTAGGATTGGATAACAAGACGTGCCAGGGTAAATATCGTTTGAGAACTCAAAGTAATGCCCCTAAACGGATTATACCTTTGTGTGTACAACTTCTACCATTTCAGGTCGCTCTACATGTGGCATGATATGACATGTGCACAGCCTGCAATCATTTTCAAGTTTTAACGTACATATTTCCTCTTGCGTTTCCTTGGTATCTTTTCAGCTCTGGGTGTTGATGTTCAGTGCAACAGCGGCAATATGACCATCATCATGTCCAAGTCACTCCTCCATGGTATGGACCGTGAGCATATTCGTCTCCTGGACACCACATGCAAAGCTAAAGAAACAAGCGCTGACTTCTCTCTAACAACACCGCTGACTGGCTGTAACACAACGCGCAGGCAAATACCTTCAGCTCTTGTTTACTCCAACACAGTCTTGGAAATCCCTGTGGCTGCTAAGGATGTCATAACACGCTTGCGCGAAATAGAAATACAGTTCAGCTGTTTTTATTCCAAGAATGGCGTGGTATCATCGGTTGGTTGGAAGCCAAGCAACAGGAAACTTGTGTTTAGTGATGAAGGCAATGGAAATTTTACACTTTCTCTGAACATGATTCCTGACATGAGATTCGTGAGTCCTTACACGAAGGATGATTTCCCTGTTGCTGTGGTGCTGCGTAAACTTCTGTTCTTTGAAGTATCAGTGATATCAAGTGACAAGCACCTATCAATCATAGCTGATCGATGTTTAGCAACCCCCACTCAGGATCAGAAAAATTCCTTGAAGTATGAGTTTATTAGAAAAGAGTATGTGACATTCCTTGCTAAGACTGCGCAAGGGCGAGGGGATGATATAAGATAATTACTCCCACATTAGAGAGTAAATATTCAAATTTTTAAAGGTATCTCAACTACAGTCGTTGCCCATTCTAGCTATAGGGAGTCAAATCCGAAATTATTTTATTCTTAGATGTCCAAACGACGCTACTGTAAAATACCATCCAGCGCCCTTGGTCAGTGCTCAGCGGTTTAGCTTGGAAGCTTTCGAGTTCATCGCTGACCATCCTTTTGTGTTCGTCCACTGTCACGTGATAATATGCAACGCAACAGACTCAGGCTCCAAGTGCATAAAGAAATGTCAATCAAGCGGCCGAGGAAGACGTGAAGCGAGTGATCACGCTACTCGTACCTACTATTTGGCCCAAGGCCCAGTCCACCTGACACGGGAGAAACGAAAGGAAAAGTATGGGAGTGCATTCATTAAAGGGGGTATGTAAAATTCTAAGATATATTTAAATTTCCCAAAGACATTCAATTATACGCTAAGAGTAAAATCCAGTATTTGTGTCTATACTCGCCTGTTGTAATCTTTAGGTGATCTATATACTCGGGGTAGAATTTAGAAGCTTAGATTTGAATTCTATGTCGGCATCTGACTCGTCTGCCATTTGTGATTTTTTCTAGGTTCCAGTCCTTTTCTTTCTGATGTCTTTGTTTGTTATGTGCATTGCTTGCTTGGCCGGAACGGTGCTGATGAAATTTAAGAAGTCACGTGAGAACCCCTCTTGGTATGCCCTGCTTGTCACTGGAGATCCCAAGTGAAGCATGCCCTCCTGATTAAGAAATAAATGCCCTCTGTCTCAGCCAATCAGCATTCAGTAATTTTGCCCCCCATGTGATAAGGCTTATAGGAATTCAGCCGGGCTAAATAGGATTAAAAACAATACCCAATGCCCAAAGATTGGTGCAGACACTTAAAAGAGCTGTAGCTTACAAGATCTTTCGAGGGGCTTTTCAAACGGGGTTTTACAATAGTGGTCGTAACTGAGCTTTCGAGAGTGGTCGCAAGTAGAATATAAGTTAATACTAGTAATAACCAAAGGTTAGCAAATGCGGGCGAGGAAAGTTTTTTTGCCCATTTGAGGACTAAAAGATTTGGGAGCTTATAGGACCCAATAGGGAAAGGTCGGGTGATTTTGTTTGTCCATGAGCACCCCTCCCCCCCAGGTTTTACTCGCTTTTTCCTCCATTTTGACAGTAACAATAGAGTGATTTGACAAAATCTGTGAAACAGTAACACCAGAGCATTCCATGAGACACTAATCCCATTGTTTGCTTTTCTTAGATTTAGTAATTTGCTGTGATTGTTGCTGTTTCACGGCGTAAATAAAAGCACTCTAGGTTATAGAGTATGCGTATTGATCGAGTCAAAATGATTGATTCGGGTGGGGGGGGGGGGTACTCCCTATAGTGGCCTATACGGGGAGGCTCCGCCCGAAAGGGGTACCTTTTTCAGGCTTCAGGTATATAAAAGGGAAGGGATTTCACAAGTTGAAGTATATAAAAGGGTAGGGAAATCGGTGACTTAGGTATTTAAGAGAGCCTTTAATTACAATATTTCGAAGAGAAGCCCCTTTTGGCTGTATTGGTTTATTTATGAAGGACTACATGAAAATGAGAACAAGACTTCCTAAATTAGGTATGCGAAAGGGGTACCTTTCTTCAATAAAAGGTATATAAAAGGGGTACCTTTTCTGCCAAAATGGTATATAAAAGGTAAAGGGTTGGACCTCGGGGCGGAGCCTCCCCGTATTAAAATTTGTTCAGTACCCCCCCGGGGATTGATTCAACGTAAGTGTGATTTATTTAAGACGGAATACGGCCGGGAAATGGCATACAACGCGACAACATGAACAGAAAAGTCGAATCCAAGTTGACACGTTCGGTTTAGATTGGTCGGCGCAGCTGCTATGTATGACCTTTACGTGATCCGAGGTCCAAATGTTACACGTGATGCGCGTGAGAAAATAGCATTCTTTGCATTCCATGCATTCGTGGTGGAAGACTCAAGATTTCAGCAAAATCGAGTCAGGGCCAAACTATACAACTGCGGCGCATGCGTTTGTAAAAGCAACGTTGAGATTAGGATTGCGGGCTCCTTTTGTCGCCCGCAATTAATATTCTGTATTAGATATTTCAATCGCTGGAACGTTTAACCACAAAATACACCAAAGATTTTCATCTTTACAGATATTCTATAAAACGGTCACGTAAAAGTAAAAATACAGTAATAGCCCGCGTATAAGAATCTGAATTTTTCAATTTAGCCTAAATAGGTTCTTATATAAATGGTACTTAAAGCAAATTTAGGCTACCAAGGTTCTTAAAATAGGTTCTTATATTTTCATATGAATTTCATCTGAATATATAGTGTACTATACATATTATAAGTATCATCTCATAATACAGTACAAATCATTTATTTGTACCATAAAGCAATGCCTTTAAGCAGTTCAGTGCAGGTACAATAGACATACAACATGGTATTTAAGCTTGAAAGAAAAAAACAAGTTATGTCAAGTTACTTTTAAACAGATGATGATCTTAATTCAGCAGTTTCTACCTATACACTTTTACAGCAACCCCACTGATAAGAACCTAACTCAAAATTTTAGCCTAAATAGGTTCTTAAAACCCAGGTTCTTATACGCGGGCTATTACTGTAGTCTGGTATCGAAAAGATGTTTGGACTAAATTTTCAATTTCATTATGAGCATGCCACGTGGTTTTATTAACTTAATTGAAAATTTGACTTCCTTGATTAGATACGCCAAATACTGCTTGGAAATTTTCGTGGTAAACGAAGATAAATAAAATGTCTCATGCTCGATTCTACCTTCAATGTGTGGATTTTCAGAGATCTCTTCAACTAAGCTAAGCACTTATTATGTTACGGCCATTTTGTCGTGACTGTTATCATACGAAGTAAACCACTGAATAACACTGATCTCAGCCATTCGCTGTGCGCCCCCCAAAAAAACAAATTGAACCAATATTACAGCCTCCATATTGACATGCGCAGAAAAACCCAAGACTATCAGTCAATAACTGCTCTAATGCTTTTCAGTCAAAATGTTTAGTTTAGTTTTTTGAAGGTTTCTCTTAATTCTATCCACTGCATCATCTTGAAACTGGATGGTCAAAAACGATTGGATTTAATTAAGGGTTCCGTGATTTGTATGGGTTTTTATATTCACAAAGATTAAGCACATTTACCATAAATTTAATTTAGTGTCTAGGACAACATAGAAATGTTTGGCAGGAGGTTTCAGGATTTTTGCAAGAAGACAGAGAAGACAGGGCAGGAAAAAGGAGGAGAGGATAGGAGAGTAGAGGGAAGAAAGGTAGAAAATTCCGTTGATCATGATCCCTGTAGCTTATGTAAGGGGAGTGAATTGCGTTGAATTTAATCTATTCTACTCACCAAGTAGTCAGGAATACTTCAAACTTGAATACCACTGATTTTATCTTTTTTTTTTAATAAAATAATCTTTATTAAGCTCATTAAAGTAATGCCCAAAACTATTTACAATAACAATTCGAACATAATATGTACAGTCGCTAAAAAGGAAGCAAAATGCGGTTTCCAGAAAAAGAGTAAAACTGACATGAGCTAAAAATTGGAATGACTTGTTTAAAAGGGAGCAAAGATATTTAATTTGCAGTTTGTGTTATCGATTTTACGCTAGAACTAATCATAAAAAATTAAAACATATGAACATAAAAATCTTCGGCAAGAAGAAGAAATGTCAATCAAGCGGGGGCATAAAACATTCGTTAAAACATTTCGTTAAGAGATTAGGAAATTATCCTGTCAGTCCAGCAAGTCCCTTCTCTATCTCTAAGTCATTCTCCTGTACAGATTTTATCAGTTCTACTGTAATTGGAAGCCTTTATTTTTTTGTCGAATTAGGTAGAACAAAAAGGAAATATCGCCTCCGTTTTGACAAACCCTTGAGCTGCATGGAGCAATATCATTCTGTAGGCTTGTATAACCAATTGGCCAGGGTTAATTGGGATGGAAGATAATTCCGTGACGAATCTAGGGAAGGGAATCGGGCCCCCTTATTTTGGGTAAATAAAGAAGAAATGACAGAAGGGAGAAAAGCCAGCAGGGCAAGTAAATCACCCCCCACCCCGCCTCCCCCCCCCCCCCCCCACCCAATTAGCTCAAGGTCTGGATTCGCCACTGTAATTGCGGTTAGCAATGAAGGTTCGCATTTTTTCAATGAGAGGGATCAAAGACGTACTTGAGGAGAGAAACGGAAAGGTGATGTTCACAGCTCATTTAAGAGCGTGTCCGTGTAAGAACCGACCACTCAAATTTTCGTGGAAAATGGATTGCCTTCATTTTTTCTACACAAGTCAAACAACATATGCAATGAACGAAAATGCCCTTTATTTCGATAGATTCGCTTTTTTAATTTTTTAGGAATTTTTTTTGTAGGCACCCCGAAAACCACAAAAACCGGAAATTGAAACCTCTAAAATTGGGGGTAACGTTATGCTTGCTCAAACTTTGCACATTT
>JAHPZR010049299.1:10000-15000 GCA_019787425.1 Platygyra sinensis | reverse complement strand
TGTTGGTCAAAAGTGCATTAGTGATTCGTGCATTATTGTTTTCAATAGACGTCTTGACTGAACAGAAAAACACCCTTTTGGAACACAGGGCTCACTGCAGCAGTGCGCTGAGAGAAAGGTGAAATGAGGTGTACATGTCTTGTTGTTTAATTTGTAACCTCTGCTTTATTTTTTTCCCAAACTTGTTCAATTTTCTTGAACCAGTCTATTTATTAATTTGCTAAAGTTGTTTATTGATTGATTGATTGATTCCTTCTTTCCTTCCTTCCTGACTCTTCTGACTCTAGGGAACCAGTCACATGCAAGTCAAATTGCTTGATATTATAATAAACTCTCCCCACCTCTCTAGTAAAGAGTTGACAGTTGGACTCTCTTTGGCTAGACTTAAAAATATCGGGCTGGGAATTTTGTTGTCCCAGTCATGTGCTGTATGTTGGCTTATTTCTCTTTTCATTGATCCTTCTCAAATTGGAGGGGGGAAATTTTCCCCACTTTGTCTCTACGAAGCTTTTTATTGATTCCTTCAAATCCTCAGACTCTGTTATATAGCAAAAGCAGCAGACACTCTTATAAAAGTGTTATCACTTTTTTCACAGAAAACCATTTGACAGTCCGACTGGAAAGACACTATATGTTCCCATCAGACACTCTTCCAAGATTTGATATTGGATTTTGTTTGATCCTTGGCAAGGAATATGAATAAAGTGTTGTTGCTGCGGTGGGTTTTGTTGTTGTTGCTGTTGATGCGATGAGTGTTGTTAGAAAACAAACCTTGAGATTGACAAAAGAGTAGAAATGTTTTTAAAGATACAGGATTTACAAGGTTTAGTAATTTGGTTGCAATGAAGACCTAAGAAAGATAACAAAATAATATCTTTGGGGGACTCTCTCCACTAGGAAAAGAGCATATCCGTGCGTGGATATGAATTTTATCTTCTTGTGGTTAAACCTGGAGCGAATAATCTTATTGTTTTAGTACAATTTTAACTGATATTTTCTTGAAATAGCGAGTCCAATTTTCTGGTCTTAGTTTAATTTTCACGCTTTAGAGAATTTGTGAATTGCCAATTTGAAATATGCAGTTGCGTACGTGCCATTTTCTCTCAAAAGTTACGAGGTTTATCATTTAAGGAAACCATAAATGGCCTCCTATATTTCTTATTATTATCCAACTGCAAAGAATACTGTCCAAAGGACAGTACAAATTTACAGCGATATTTGTACAGTAAAAACCTGTTTGCCATACAGGTCGGCGTGTGCACGCAAAACTGTCACACTCTCTCTCTTTCATTGATAAATTTATTAACTACAGTAGCTGGATAATAAATCAAAATTCCAAGCTCTTTTTCGCCCGACTTTACAAACTGGCAGAAAAGAAATGAACTTTTTCGCCCGTCTTGTTTAAAAGTAAAAACTTTAAACTACCAATTATATCATTCTCTGTCTTTGACTTTTTGTTTTTTTGTTTTCAAAAAAATTACTCCACGGCAAGCTTGGCGACATCCATCAGATCAGGACGGACAACAGACATCGCTGAAGGGATGGACGCCACGAAACCTTTGGGGAACTCAATCAAGTTTTCGATTTTGAGTTATTGTTAAAGCTCAACTGTTCGGCAAGCCGTATGCTGTTTATCCAGTCTAGGATGGTTGACAGACATCACTATGCTAGACAATAACATCCGACCTGGAGGGAGTTAGCCTTAACTGAAGCATTATTTTTTCTTGTTTAAAAATGTTTTTCACCTCTAAAGTTTGGTGTAGTTTGAGACTACTACAGCTCAAAACGGAAGGGCAAACAATATAAATAGATTATTTAGCCAAAAGTTACAAAACTGAAATTAATAATCTTGCTAACCCTTGGTTAGCTTAATCGGCCTTTGAACAACGCAGCCCTGAGGGAGACTGATCTAGGAGTGGTTCAAGCATTTAATTGATCCAGCTGTCTGGGCTGCCATGACCTTAGCTTTCTTCGGTTTCATGCGGTTAGGTGAACTGACATGTAACTCCCAATTTAGCTCTGATGCTCATCTTACACCTCTTGATATTATCTTTCATCCATCCCAGTCCAATCCCTCTCATCTTTTAGTCAGAGTCAAGGTTTCTAAAACTGATCCCTTTAGGATGGGGCATCCCCTTTTAATAGAACAAACTAATCAGGGTATCTGCCCTGTAAATGCAATGAAGCATTATCTTACCAGGAGGGGAATTACACCTGGACCTCTTTTTGTTTTTGCTTCTGGGCGTCCATTGACTAAGGATGCATTAACTGCTGAGACTAGGCAACTTCTCTCTCATTTGGGTTGTCAAGCATCCGATTATGCCGGTCATAGCTATAGAATTGGTGCAGCAACAGCTGCAGCTTCAGCGGGCCTTCCCCCATGGTTGGTTACAACATTAGGCAGGTGGTCATCTGATTGTTATGAGAGATACATCCGATGCCCACAGGCAGTTTTATCTGGGGTTGCTTTGAAGCTACTTCAAAACTCGAGTTAGTTATTGTTACATTGTTTGTGCAGCAACAGCTGCAGCCTCAGCAGCCCCACCCCCCCCTCCCCCATGGTTGGTTAAAACATCAGGAGTGTGTGGTCATCTGATTCTTGTGAGAGAGATATATCCAATGCTCACAGTTAATATTATCTGGGGTTGCTTCCAACCCTTTTCAAAACTCAAGTTAATTAGTGTTTACATTGTTGCATGGAGTGGTTTTTGATAAACCCATTTTATTTACTGGTGTGTAATTCTGCAAGGTTATTTCATACTAAACTTTTTTACTATTTAGTGCTTTGCACAGTATCTGATATTTTCATGAGCTTCTGTTCATTGGGTCTTAGAAAAAACCACTCTACGCATCTTTATTAAAGCATATCATCAATGGCTTTAGCATATCATTTAATATTTGTTCTCTTCGTCTATGGGGAATACACTTTGTGTATTTTTGGGGATTAAGTGCTCCCATGCTGGCCACACTTTCACCCATAGACTCATGGCAGCTATTCATTCTGGGGATTGGTACCCCTATAGCTGTGTTGCCTTGGGAATGAGTGTTATCCCGGGGAATTATCACCTCCTGTAGGGGATTACTACCCCTTCCACGGCCAAGGGATTATCACCCTTGAGAGAGAATTATCATCTCTCTTTGTTGCATAATACTAGCTTTAGACCAGCATGTTATGTCAGCAATTTTGCGACTGGAGTGCTTAATCCCCTACCCCTTTACCCCACAAAGTGTGTTCATATTCTTGTCCTAGCTAAGGGGTTGATAGCATTAACAAATTGTCATCGGTTATTCCCTTTTAGTAGAATTCTACTAGTATACTAATGCAAATGCTGTAATCTGATTGGCTGAGCGACTGCACACTATCAGCCATTAGTGTGCAGTGGCTGGAGCTCGTTTACAAAATGACGACTTTTTTTCGTTTTGCTTAAGTTTTAGCAGAAACTTTTGATGGAAATGGATAATTGAAATTGCTGAAAAGACTAATCGAAGGACATTTACGGTTTATTAACTTAAAAAAAAGTTGAAAATACAGAAGAAATGATACGCGCACGTACACAACTTCAATTTCGAATGACAATTCAATCCCAGCGATCTTTCTAAGACGCAAAGTTTAATAACACGTCGAGAAATAACTGGAAACCGTTATTTGAACTTACCTTTTGTAAGAATTCTACTAAAACAATTAGATTATTCGCTCTCGATTTCTATGAGATGATAGTTGATTCGGCCTTCGGCCTCATCAACTATCACCTCATAGAAATCTCGAGCTCATAATCTAATTGTTAAATAGAAGGTTTCACGGTTGCGGACGTCATCTTGGTAGTGGGGCAAACGCGGCAAGATTTACAGTGAATGTATGGGAAAAATCGTGATTTTGATGCTCGATAACTCGAGAAAGTTTGACATTCTACAGTTTCTATGAATTACAAACTAAAAATGCTAGCTAAAAGAGGTAACCGATCAAATTTGAGAATTGTATATCGAATTCTTTTCAAAGCCCACCGGCATGCCATGAAATTTTCAGTTGTCTCGCCGGCGCGTGCAGGGGGCAAACTTTTTCTTGTCAAAAATTTAATGAAAGTTGACGGCACATCGTAACAACCTCGATAAAACACTTTTTATGTAAATTTGGACTATTTCAGCGTTTGAATTATCCAGTTGTGCCAAATAGAACCAGAGATATCGAATACTTTTCAAAGCTCGCTGGCATGCCGTGAAATTTCAAAGATCTCTTTCAGTTGTCTCGCCAGCGTGTGCAGAGGGCAAAGTTTTCCCTGTCAAAAATTAAATGGATGTTGACGGTGCATCGTAAGAACCTCGAAAAAACACTATTTCTGTAAATTGGGACTATTTCAGTGTTTGAATCATCCAGTTGTGCCAAATAGAACCAGAAATATCGAATTCTTTTCAAAGCCCGCCGGCATGCCATGAAATTTCAAAGATCTCTTTCAGTTGTCTCACCAGCGCGTACAGAGGGAAAACTTTTCCCTGTCAAAAATTAAATGAATGTTAACGGCGCATCGTAAAAACTTCGATAAAACACTTTTTCTGTAAATTTGGACTATTTCAGCGTTTGAATTATCCAGTTGTGCCAAATAAAACCGGATATATCGAAGATATTTCAAGCTCGCCAACAATTGCCGTTCAGTGTCTTTTTTATCGTCTTGTCGGTCGGTTCCATCACTTTGGTAGCAACCTTTTACTGTACGTGGAAACCGGCTTTTCACGAGTAATAAATTCCATACTGAACGCCTCAGTGATTCTCGAGAGAAACGAGACTCGTATCGCGAGAAACGAGAATCGTCTTGCAGGAAATGAGAACTGTCTCGCGAGAAACAAGACTCGTCTCGCGAGAAACGAGGCGAGAGGTGGTAACTTACATTTGAGCGGTACTGTATGTCATTCATTTATCCATTAGAGTGAGAGACAGTTTTGGTCACATTCAGAAACATATAGTTTTTATATATATGAAAGCGTCTACTTTTAAACTTCATATTCTA
>JAHPZR010049299.1:5000-7500 GCA_019787425.1 Platygyra sinensis | reverse complement strand
AATGATTGCATCCTGACAATTATCTGCACCACAGGACCAATTCAAAGCACAGTGGCCACAACAATTATGTTTGAGAAGAAAATCTTTTGACTTCTCACCTAAGGGTGCAAACAGGGTATTTTTTTCTTAATGATCTGCTTTACAATAATCTTTAATATCTTGGTCACAGTGGTTAGACAGTATTCCATTGTACACCAGAATACAGGCAGCAGGCATACCATCTCTTCCTCCTCTCTCACCTTCTTCCACATAGTAGTATTCTCGATTTTTTGCAGGGCCCATGTGGTAAATCTTCCACACTTTCTTACAGTTGACACACATTCCAAAGGCAACTGTTGTAAATAGACAACAGATGTGGCCATCATCATGACAGGTTTTCTATAATGTGCTATTTTACAGCTGTTGGAGTTCCTGCTTGATACATCTCAAACATACAGTTTTTAGGTTGTGTGTTGCCAAGGAACAACTTTTAACCTAAAAACAATGAAAATGTAAATGTTGTAAAAAAAATTATAGCACACTGTTATCAGGTTTTGGTTTCTGTAAGTTTGCCCTTATCCTTTAGCTTGTTGATTGCTTCAGCAATAATTTGTTCAATTGGCTGACTCTTGTTTATATACATAGCACTAAATCACGGGCTAAGAACTATTAAAACTAGACACCTTGCTGCTTGTACCCAGGCAGTCATTATACTGAGAAGCACTAGCTATATTGATTAGACATGCTTAAAGACAAATATTTTAATTTTTAGGTTTTTAAACAGAGCTTATTTTGCTTGATAAATTGATTGCAAACTCCAAGCCAAGGTACTCTCATGTGAAAAGGCTGTGGATGCTTCTCTCTTAAGGGTTGTGCAAAGAGGACTGTGGTATTATCATTTGTCTCATGATGAGGGCACTAGAGATGTAGATTTGCAATGCGTCAACTACTCAGCCTGCTTGTCCTCAGCAGGCAATGAGGTCAATGGATTAGGCAGAACCATTTATATCACAAGGGGGCTGGTGATTAGAACATTCAAACCTTTGTTCCAAAAAAGGTTTTTGAGCAATTAAAATTTACAATAGCATTATAGCATTTCTTACAGCAGGGCCACACTGAGAAAAAAATTTGACTGACGCAGTCCACAGTTAAATTCGCTTCCTAACAACAACTTACTTTCTACTATAAAAAAAGAAACAACAGAAATGGAAACAAAAATGGTTGAGGCAATTGCCTGAATTTTCCTCATACTGGCTACAGCCCTGACTTAAGGTATTCAACAAAGTATCACTTAGGGTTACAAGTGAGAGTTTAAAAAAATACAGTCATACATAGGCCTATCAATATCAGGTATGAAATCCTAGATAAAAGCACTGGGTACCATTTTAAGCTTTTATTTGTAGGTCTGCTTTAGGATGGCCCAGGGAAGATGGCATCTGGATCAATAAATGCTTGAACCACTCCTAGATCAGTCTCCCTCAGGGCTGCGTTGTTCAAAGGCCGATTAAGCTAACCAAGGGTTAGCAAGATTATTAATTTCAGTTTTGTAACTTTTTGGCTAAATAATCTATTTATATTGTTTGCCCTTCCGTTTTGAGCTGTAGTAGTCTCAAACTACACCAAACTTTAGAGGTGAAAAACATTTTTAAACAAGAAAAAATAATGCTTCAGTTAAGGCTAACTCCCTCCAGGTCGGATGTTATTGTCTAGCATAGTGATGTCTGTCAACCATCCTAGACTGGATAAACAGCATACGGCTTGCCGAACAGTTGCGCTTTAACAATAACTCAAAATCAAAAACTTGATTGAGTTCCCCAAAGGTTTCGTGGCGTCCATCCCTTCAGCGATGTCTGTTGTCCGTCCTGATCTGATGGACGTCGCCAAGCTTGCCGTGGAGTAATTTTTTTGAAAACAAAAAAACAAAAAGTCAAAGACAGAGAATGATATAATTGGTAGTTTAAAGTTTTTACTTTTAAACAAGACGGGCGAAAAAGTTCATTTCTTTTCTGCCAGTTTGTAAAGTCGGGCGAAAAAGAGCTTGGAATTTTTGATTTATTATCCAGCTACTGTAGTTAATAAATTTATCAATGAAAGAGAGAGAGTGTGACAGTTTTGCGTGCACACGCCGACCTGTATGGCAAACAGGTTTTCTACTGTACAAATATCGCTGTAAATTTGTACTGTCCTTTGGACAGTATTCTTTGCAGTTGGATAATAATAAGAAATATAGGAGGCCATTTATGGTTTCCTTAAATGATAAACCTCGTAACTTTTGAGAGAAAATGCACGTACGCAACTGCATATTTCAAATTGGCAATTCACAAATTCTCTAAAGCGTGAAAATTAAACTAAGACCAGAAAATTGGACTCGCTATTTCAAGAAAATATCAGTTAAAATTGTACTAAAACAATAAGATTATTCGCTCCAGGTTTAACCACAAGAAGATAAAATTCATATCCACGCACGGATATGCTCTTTTCCTAGTGGAGAGAGTCCCCCAAAGATATTATTTTGTTATCT
>JAHPZR010049297.1:0-7500 GCA_019787425.1 Platygyra sinensis | reverse complement strand
TACCAAGGTACGAAAATTGCCCCCTTAGAATACCTTATTTTTATATGTTTTTCAAAATGCAAAAACTAGTAATCTTCGGGCGCTTCTAACCCGAAATAAAAATGCACTTCTTGGCAATATTTTTACATCTTTGTGTTGTAATTGTGATACCAAACATATATGAAAAAGATCATTTTAATTGACCAAGCCGTCTTTCTCTGAAAGTGATGTAAATATGCCCAAGTTTTCCGCTGAATTTATTTTGGCCGCAGCGCGATAACCGCAATTTCACTTTTCGTTGGATTTCTCAAAATCAAAAACTCTCAGGCAAGTTTTAGTCTTATTTTCGAAAAAAGTTGACCAAAGCGTTTCTCCTGGCAAAATATGAAGCAATCCGTAATTTCAGTTTTGAAAACCAATTCTCGATATTTACAGTCCTCTAGCCTTGAATACTGGTGTATTCAGAATCTTACATTGTGACGAGTGAAGTACTACAAAGTTTATCTTCTTAGTATCGACAATAATTAGTCATTCATTCATTCATTCATTCATTCATTCATTCAGCCATTCAGCCATTCATTCATTTAGTCATTCATTGAGCCATTCACTTATTCAGTCATTCAGTCATTTAATCATTTAGTCAGTAAGTCGCTCGTTCGTTCGTTCGTTCATTTATTCATTCATTCATAGAGGATAACACATGGCTGCGCGTAGATATGGAATTTCTCTCCGAGTGTTGAACTTGATACCTTACGAATGAGTCCAGCGCAGTAAACAAGTGGGGCATCACGTTGAACACAAGAGAAATTCCATGTCTACAAGCAGCCATGTATCATTCTGTTTATTATATAAACTTACTAATGACGACTTTTTTGACAATTTTTCTCGAATATTTCCGAAGATTGCCCAGGATAACGATGTCTCGATCATACAATAACGCATCTAAAACTTTGCAAGGTTACCTTGTAAGATATTGTGTAACCAAAGCAATGGTGATCAATGGTACACATTTTGATGTTGCTATGGCAACATGCTCGGTTCCAGACCCTTCCTCTTCAAAATCAAACATTACCATTTGTAGCTGCACGGGGCAAAATATCCAGTTAAAAATGCCAGGGGGTGAGGGGAGACCCAATGAAGGGGAGACTGGCATACGTCTTAGATAAAACCAGGTATTTTGCCAGAGAACAACATTAATTTCACTCCTAAATTATATTCAGTTGTGTGTTGTTTTTTTTTAAACTGGAAGACTCGAATGATGAGCATGGTGAATTAACAATGAATGAAAAGCTCATGCTTACATTTATAGGTCCTCATAATTTTATCTATGCGTGGATGACAATACAAAGGTTTCCTTTGTCCTCTTGTCGAAGATGCTTTCATGTGGGTTGACAGTTATGTGTAAATACACATAAAACACTTATAAGGGCCGATTATTTAAACGAAGTCTATGTTAACCACTGTTTAGGGCTGAGCTACGGTTTAGACGTTGTCTCGATAGACAACGGCTAAACGATGTTTAAAATTCACTATTGAAACGCGACTGAACCGTGTTTTCTCGAGTCAATGGCTAAACCATGTCTTACAAAGAAATGCATTGTTTGCAGAGATTTTTAGTATACCAATTTCCAATTTCGTTTGCCAATTTCTCTGCAACATGGCTTCTAAAACAAGTCAAACAAATTTCAGCGAACAAGGAAAACTTTCATTTGCCGAATTGGGTAGAGACTCTTGAGGTGGAAAGCAAAGGCTATATATAACAGGAAAGTTGGGAAAAAAGGCAAAGGCATGCGTGGAGATTTTTAACTCATTTAACTCCCGGAAACCTAATAGTATCAAGCGCGACCTCAGTCAGCTTCAAGGATGCTGGAGGGGCTGATACTCCAGTCGAAAAAGGACCATGACTTACATAGTCGTGAAAAGTGGATTACGTCATAAAAAATGAAAAGTGAAGTGAAGAAAAGTGTGCAACATTATGAAACCTTCTCTTGGTATCAGCCAGGTTTTCTAGGAATGACAGGAATAATCCTTTTTGTTTCGCAATAGCGCTTAAAACCTTGTGAGTGACTGTGCATGCAGCAAATACAGAAACACGCCAGTAACTCTCTTGCATTCTCTTTCTGCATTAGTATAAGCGGCAGATCTCTTTTTGTTTAATGCTGAAAATCTTTATCCAAAATTTTACTTGAGAATGTTTCACTGAGAATGTACTCTCTTGTTGAGTACATTCTCAAACGAAAAAGGCAATCAAAAGTCCTCGTCGTCGTATTGCTCTTATGGGTTAAATCTATCCCTAAGGTGCGGAACTAGTCGAAGATGTATATTAAATCGATTGAAACAGTTTTTTAACTGTATGTAGCGCAGAGATCCCCCTTTTTCATAATGGCCGACCATGAAAATATCGTTAAACAGCGTTTAAACCTACCTTTCACTAGGTCTAACTTACTATTGTTCCTTAGTCGGTGATTAGACACTGTCTAAACACTGTTTTGGCAAAACAACGTGTATGTAATCGATACTGGTGGTTTAAATGTGGGTTAGACGATGACTTTCATAAACGTTGTCTGAACTTCATGTTAACCCACCAAAACTTATTCACTGAATGTCATCGTTTTGATTATTGTATTACACTAGCTTGCTGCGAAGCGAAGACTGGCAATATGGCAAAGATAACGACAGCCTATAACATTCGCTTACCGTTGTTAATCGTGTTTTGTTTTGTTATTTGATATCACTTTTTCGGCTCGAAACTCTGTGCTTTTTTCACTTTTCAACGTGATTCACCGAAAACGTTCGCCTGAAGACGTAGTCCGGAAAATTGTAACAGCCATCTTCGGACCATATTGTTAATTTAATCGCTTCTGTAAAAGCTAACATTGTACATATACTGAGAAAGGGAACACTTTTTGTTTTGTACTATGTATAACAGTAGCAAGAAATATGAAAGAGCACTATACAGGTGAAGGCAGGAAACCCTACGAAGAGTATTTTCAGTTTCATCATCTGTCGTTCATTCTGTGTTTTCACCAGGTCGTTTTCTCCCGCAGCCACACTCTACCCCAACCACCCACCCAACACCGCCCCCGCCCCGCCCCCCTCCCCTTATCCCTTCACCCAAAACAAACGCAAGTTTATCGAAGACGCAATTTTAGATTTGAGAATGAGAAAGACTTTTTCGGTTCTAGTTTTCAGGTTTCACATTATCACAACACATACCCAGTTCATCCCATAAGCTACCCTTTATGTCTAAATCCAACCTAAAGAATTAATCAATCTCGTACTCACATTCCAAACTAAAGCTTCCTAAATGACAGCCGAGAACATTCGCTTTCCGTTGTTATTGGTGATTTTTTTTGATATTACATTACTTGTTCAACCCGAAGCTCTGTGCTTTTCTCAGCTTTTGAACGCGATTTATGGTCAAAGCGCGCCTGAAAACGTACTAACGGCCAACTTTGCACGCTTTTATTTAATTCTAAACCCCGTGAAAATTAAAGCTATCGTTTTATATAAGGAAGTAAACACTTTTTGTTTTGTACTATGTATAGTTGTGGCAAGAAATATTAAAGAGCGCGATGCATGATCGTACAGATGTAGGTAGGAAAACCTTAGAACAGTATTTCAATTTCATTATAAGTCATACTGTATTTTCATCCAATCCTTTTCTCCCACATTGACACTCTCCCCCACCCACCCAACATTGCCCCACCCCACCCCCTGTTCCTTCAATCATACGCAGGCTAACCAAAAGCAGAAACGATATTCCTCCAAAACCAAAACATTCACTGAAACACGCCAGCCTTATCTATTCTTGGTATTCTTTTTTCTCTTGATTCGAAGATGAGGATGTATTAATTTTATAAAAAGTTCCTCCTTTTGGGCAAGCCTGATTCATTAGAGGAACATGTAATCCCTCTGACAGGCCTTCAGTTTTCAACTTACTTGATGTTTTTGCGGTGTTGTTACTAAGATCATTATATCATGTAGTGTTCTGTTTTTAATTTGTTTAGTAATTCTGTGGCAGAAATGAAATTTAAAGTTTTCGAAATCTCGTTCCCTCTCCTTCCCACCGTAAATTTCCAAAACCGCTCTCGCGATCTTTGGCATACTAATGTTGTTTTTTAATAACGCTATCTCAAATGCTTTAAATATTTTATTTTTGACGTGTATTAACCTTAAATATTGCTCGTGACAATTGCATATTTCGCTTTTGACTTCAGCCCCATCGTATATGCCATGACATTTTAAGTTATCCTTGTTTTCTTCCAAAGAGAGAGGAAAATTTGTTCAGCTTGATGTGAAACTGATTGAAACCGGCCTAAATATGTTTGCCTTCTCTGAATAACGGTCGCTAAATGTTAACAACCAGGGCCTTCGATTTAATAACGGGCACGGAAACTCGTGTTTTCTGATCCCAAAAACATAATCTATATAAAATAATTAATTACTATAAAGGTAGATTTTTAAAGCTTCATTGTTCTTGGGGAAAGTGAAAACACATTGTAGTTCATTGTTGTGCCAGAAAATGAAATGAAATCTACCTAGAAAATGCCATTTTCATTTCTCAAAGAAGAGGATGACCTTGAGATTCTCGGATTTCCGGTTTTTTCAGTTTCCAAAGCGAACAGAATAAAATGAACTTGACTGAGTGTAATTTACTCCATGAAAGGAATATCAGCTTTTGAATCAGCTTCAGTTTTTCGTTAATACGTTGGCGTGGTAAGTACAACTGACATTGTATTTTCCCCACTCTGTATTTAGCGGGTCTGGATGACAGTGCTGGAATTTGATGATCAGTTGTTAGTCAGTGATTTCTCAGCTATGGGTTTAAATTTCAGGTCATTTGTCAACGATTAGTGAATTTGGCAGATCCCAGGTCTTTGGTATCACTTCAAAATCGCGTCATTTCTAGATCTTTGCTGAGAGTTCAAAATTTGGCGGATCAGTTCTCAGCCGGTCATAATTTAAGCCTCTTCCAGACCCTCTATTTACCGTTCAACTTACCTAGAACCAATATGAAACTAGTTAATTTAGTTGCAACGTTCTAGAATAACTTCATAATATACTGATTCCATTTTAATTACATTTAATGTAGTGACAAATAACTGCTTCCAGATTTTAGTGCCCGTTGCTTTTTTTGTGCCTTAACAACTCTCAGCAGTTTAATAGCTCTAAATCCAGATTACAAATTAAACTGAGGTTTTCGTCGCCATCGAAGCAAGTCCCGGATTTTGCTTTATTAAGATTCTGTTTGCCGTTTATTTCATAATTATACAATTGTGTTAGACAGTGAGTTTCGAATTCTATCTGTCGCTAGCGTCAGATGTGTTTTGTTACTCAATATTTTGTCGCTCAGCTCAGAATTTTTTTTTGCGCGCTGAGAATAAAACAGTTTTGTCACCGGGCGAAAAATTTAACTTTGGTACTTTCCGTTCAGAGTTGTTCAATTTTCGCTCAATATTCAGAGTTGCTTCTGTCGCTCGCTTAAGACTTATATTTGCAGCTCGATTCAGATTACTAAGTGAAAGAATTTTCGCCCGGTTTTAGGAACTTTTTTGGATTACTTCTATGTCGCTCTGTACGTTCGATATTAGGTCATCTAAGGCAAACAAATCATGTCTTTTCTTACGGCTAACATTTGAGTAAACATGTCTGCCCTGACGATGATTTCTTTTAAATAATCAGCTATTTCAACTTATGCATTAAATTTCTACATGCCTCTCTTCCCGGACTCTCTTCAACTCGACGCACCATCATGTGAAGCATCGCTTGGTCCAAATATTAATGAAACGCGACTGCGTTACGGTATTGCCAAATTTGTAAATCAGTGTCACGCAGATTACACATGCCTGAAAGGGAAATAACTTTTTTAGCATGTAAATTTGAATGGATTTTTTTATATTCGTATTTATGGCAGTTACCCCCGAAATCGATGCTTAAGCATCGTTTTATTCTAATAAGAATATATTTTTTTACGAGACTTACAGAAGAGGGCGTCATGAACGACTTTGAAGAAATCATTCAAGCAATCTATCTCGGCGTTGTTGTTGCCACGTTCCTTTACATGACCGGTCGTGCCCGAAAAGCAATCGAGTTATGCAAGGAAAGCTTGGTCTTACTAAATAATAAAGCACCGGAGAAAGAAATGCAGTTTGCAAAATTTCTTTACGAAGCAATTTATAAAGTCCTGTTCGCAGCCTACGATCATATCCGTGATTACACAAATGCAATAGCATACGGCAGAAAACTTCTCGCCATTAAACGCGAGCGTCGTCAAACTGTCCAAGAAGGGATACTTTGCATAAATTTGGCAACAATATTTACGGATCAAAATAAGTATGTTGAGGTAAAGGAACTTTATGAGAGAGCGATCAGTATCATGAACAAAACAGGAAACAGCAAATATGAAGCACACGCTTGCGCAAAGCTAGGAACTGTGCTTTACTTTCTCAGTGAATTTGCCAAATCTACAGAATATCTAGAGAAAGCACTTGCGATCGCAATTGAAATTGGAGACAGAGAAGGAGAAGGAAGATGTTATGGAAACCTGGGAACTGTGTTTATATCTCTTGGTGACTATTTCAAAGCAAAAGAATATCTTGAGAAAGCACTTGCGATCGCAATTGAAATTGCTGACAGAGAAGGAGAAGGAGGTTTTTATGGGAACCTGGGAACTGTGTTTATGTCTCTTGGTGAGTATGTCAAAGCAAAAGAATATCTTAAGAAAGCACTTGCGATCGCAATTAAAATTGGAAACAGAGAAGGAGAAGAAATATGTTATGAAAGCCTGGGAACTGTGTTTAGATCCCTTGGTGACTATGTCAAAGCAAAAGAATATCTTGAGAAAGCACTTGCCATCGCAATTGAAATTCGTGACAGAAAAGGAGAAGGAAGATGTTATGGAAAACTGGCAACTCTGTTTATATCTCGTAGTGACTATGTCAAAGCAAAAGAATATCTTGAGAAAGCACTTGCGATCGCAATTGAAATTGGTGACAGACAAGGAGAAGGAGTACATTATGGACACCTGGGAATGTGTTTGGATCCATTGGTGACTATGTCAAAGCAAAAGAATATCTTGAGAAAGCACTTGCGATCGCAATTGAAATTGGTGACAGAAAAGAAGAAACTCTTGTTATGCAAATCTGGGAATTGTGTTTGGATCCATTGGTGACTATGTCAAAGCAAAAGAATATCTTGAGAAAGCACTTGCGATCGCAATTGAAATTCGTGACAGAAACGGAGAAGGAAGACGTTATGGAAACCTGGGAACTGTGTTTATATCTCTTGGTGACTATATCAAAGCAAAAGAATATGTTGAGAAAGCACTTGCGATCGCAATTGAAATTGGTGACAGAGAAGGAGAAGGAGATTGTTATGGGAACCTGGGAACTGTGTTTAAATGCCTTGGTGACTATGTCAAAGCAAAAGAATATCTTGAGAAAGCACTTGCGATCGCAGTTGAAATTGGAAAAAGAGAAGGACAAGGAGCACATTATAGAAGACTGGGAACTGTGTTTA
>JAHPZR010049294.1:0-15000 GCA_019787425.1 Platygyra sinensis | reverse complement strand
GGGTGGATCCAGGAATTTGCGTGACTAGTTTCCACCAAAATCGATTTGTCGAATAAGAAAATAAATTTGGGAATCTGATGTTGGATTAATGTTAATGCACCTGCATACCTGCCAGCCATGTTCCCAGGACCATCATAAGATTAACCTCTGCAATTATCTATGCCGGGTCAAACCAAGGTCTCGAACTGAATTTGTTATTAACTCCTTGAATGCGTTACTGGTTGTTTCTTCTCCACAATGGCGGAAATCAGAAGACTCCTCTCTAATGTTTTTTTGAGGAGTCGACATGGCGGAGGACAGAGAAGGTTTTCTTTGTTGGAAACGTCCGCTGCCTCGTCAGCCATAACAGAAAACATTCTGGTTTTTTTAACTTCCGCGATATTTCGTCGAAATTTTCGCTGCTTTCCAGAGCCGGTTTCTTTCGACGCGGGGAACTCGAACAGTTGATCTGGCTTCCAGACGCTTTCAATAAACCAAAACTTTTCTGCGTCGGAAACGATGCAATGACTCTGTAAACGGTACCGATATCAATCAGTGAACAATCTCCCTTTTGATAAACAGGTTCCCTTGAAAGTAGCGACACCATGCATATGACATGTCACTCAGATGGAGAAGTTCACGACCAGTGCACGGAATCGCAACAGCCAATAAGAAGAGACTTTGACTGGTGCACAATTATGCTTAGCCAATGAAAGAGAGTTTTGACTAGTGCACAAGAAGCAATAGAAGATTTGTAATAGTGCACATATATTGAACAGAGATCTACGGAACGAGAGGGGGAAAGGTGAGAACTGGGCTCAGTGAAACTTCGAAGTACTGGTCCGCTGGAAGCTGGCAACAAATGCAGTGCAGTTGGAATTAACAAATGCTGTAATTAAACACCTGGGACGAATTGGCATTTTGCGCTTGAGCCATTTTGGCGTGGTTTTCTGTTTTTTTTTTGTTATTATTTTTTAATAATTCTGACTAGTTTCTGGAAACTAGCTGCACTAGTCTGTATCCAGCCCTGGAGATGCCATGCTGAAGCCCCTCTGGTTGGGCTCCAACATGGCGGCCGCCGGAAACCAACGGAGACCTCTGTCACCGAGTTTTGCTACAAAAGCGTGAATTTATCTCTCGAGGAACTCAAGAACGTTAAATGAATACTTTTTCTAATACATGAACTGTTCAGATAGCCAAATTCCCCGAAATATTTACATTTTAACCAACATGACACCTCTGTCGGCCGTCATGTAAATGCCGCGTCACGCAAAAGCTTAGAAATTCAAGCGTAGTCTATCACAAAACCAAGAACCCATAATTAGCGAAAATTTGTTTAAATACTAGTTTTCGGCTTCTCTTATATACCATGATAGTAAATCTCAGGACGATCAATAGTTTTCTAGTTTGAATTTTAGTAACGTCCTGTAAAAACCCCCAATAGGCATGTGACATTTAGTGAACCCTTTTCTGGCTCTCAGTTATGACTGATCCTTATTCTGTCATCCTAAAAATCCAATGATTCTTCGTCCAAAATCCCCCTCCCTTATGAAATTGTTTATATGCCTTAGAGGCACTACCAAGAAAAGCTCAAAAAACGTTCCCAATTGCATCACAACTTGATGATGCACAGCTACATGAAACAAGAGCTAAAGCATGAATTATTAACAATTGTTTTATAAATCTGAGCCCGCGATATGGTCTCGTATACTGGTCACGTAATAATGGTGAGCGTCAGGGGATACCGGCCTTGTTTTGACAGGTGCTGACAAAGAAACTAGCAGGAAAGAAGAGCTCTACATCAAAACCCATCAAGGACAAACACTGGAACACACTAACCAAGCAGGAAGAGCAGCTGAGGAGATGGGGTGAATATTTTGAGGAGTTGCTGAACCGGCCACCACACCATCCCGAGCATCCAGAAGCCGAGCTTATGTTGGATGTTAACACCACAAAACCCAGCAAGGACGGAATAGCGAAAGCAATCCGGAACCAAAAGAATGGAAAAGCTCCAGGCCCGGATGGCATTTCAGTAGAAATTCGAAAGGGAGACATAAACACCTCAATGCAGATGCTATACGAGATCTATGCGAAGGTCTGGGAAGAAGAAACTATTCCTGAGGATTGGAAGGAGGGCCACCTTGTTAAAATCCCCAAAAAGGGGCATCTCTCAAACCGTAACAACTACAGGGGAATTACCATGCTATCAGTCCCAGGAAAAATCCTCAGTCAAATCATCCTGCAAAGATCAATTGATGCGCTTGACAAGATCTTAAGAGACCAACAACTGGGGTTTAGAAAGAATAGGTCTTGCACTGACCATATCGCAACCTTAAGAATCATAGCAGAGCAGTCCCTCGAATGGAACACTTCACTTTACATCACTTAAGTAGATTTCGAAAAGGCCTTCGATAGTGTCGATCACAGCACACTCTGGAATCTGGAAATCCTATGCCACTATGGAATTCCAGAGAAGTTCATTGCTATCACACAGAAGTCGTATTACAATTCCCAAATCAGAGTAATACACAATGGCGAACTTACACCGCCTTTCTCCGTGAAGACTGGAGTTCGACACGGCTGCATCCTATCACCCATGCTTTTTCTTTTGGTTATTGATTGGATAATGAAAACAACAACAGAAGGTTCCAGGACGGGAATACAATGGTCTCTTCTTACCTAGGGAGCGTGATAGCTGCTGATGGAGGGACAGAACGAGATGTGCTGGTGAGGATTGGCAAAACCAGAACAGCATTCCTTCTGCTGAAGACCTGTGTGGAGATCTAAAGAGATATCTCTAAGGACCAAACTTATGCTCCATATAGGAGCCAAGGGTTTATATATAATTAACCATAACACGGATGTCCAATATCAAAGATGAACGCTGTCTTGAACCAAGGCTTCAAACTGGCTGAGGGACTTGGTTGACCAACCGCAATTAGCTGGAGAATGGCCGACATGTTGTGCGACTTCATCGTAGGAGTGGAGGCGTAAAGCGCACGCGATCCATGCCGAATGTTGTACGTATGTTGGTGAGAACCCCAGTAGACAATGACCGAGCCAAGGAAATCCTGTCAATAGCCTTTAATAGAAGCAATTCTGAAAATTAAGGACAAAACGAACGATTTATAGGACTACATTCCGATCATATTTGGGGCGTATAGTGAAAGCGATTTCTTATTACATTACCAATGACGTGGCTAGAAAGAACTTAAAGACGAAAATCAGGCAAAGATAAGACGATCGTACCTGAAGGGTAAAACCCCGCTCGTTCGAAAAGGCATGAACTGTCTGTAAAAAACACTGGCTGTACTGTCCGTAAGTTTATCACTGTCACTACAAACGTGCTTCTCTGCTGACCGGGTGTTAAATGCTGCTTAGTAACTTGAGAATGAAATTAAAGCTTAGCCAGAATCACATGTTCGATTATTTAATTCAGTTAAAGATCAACTAGTTATTACATCAAGTTCCAATCAATGTTACAGTCCAACTAAGTGAAGCGTACCCCTCAAGATTGCATGAATGAACTGATTATTTCAAACTTGAACCGCGCTAGTCATTTCAAGAAGGCAATAATGAATTGATTATTCGAATATCGATCCAAGAATACGGCTAATGGGGTTCCGTTTTCGAAAAATCAATTCGCTGTTGCGACTAGTAGGTTTGAAACCTACTAGTCTTTTCTAGAATGCAATAGTGAATTGATTTTTCGAAAACGGAACCCGTTAGCCGTATTCTTGGATCGAACGAGCGAGTTCAATATTCGAATAATCAATTCATTATTGCATTCTTGAAACGACTAGTGGGTTCAAGTTTCAAATAATCAGTTCATTAGTGCAATCTTGAGGGGTACGCTTCACTTAGTTTGACTCTAAATCGAATAAAAATGTTTATAACAAATCCTCCGGGGGTGGGTGTAGTCTTCGCTGACTCTTCTGCCTTCGATTCCGCGATAACGCAGCACTTCTGAAATGATCGCTTAAACTCGGAATTATTGGCCTTGACGAGAACATTTCTGATCATACCATCCGCACCAGGATAGACGTCCTTCACTAAGACAAGGTTCCACTTGCCTCGTGGAGCGTTGAAGTCAACGAGAAGGACGCCAACTTTGATCTGACGACCTCTGGTACGCCACTTCAATCTTTGCATAAGTGTGGGAACGTACTCTTGAATGAAGCGTTTCCAAAACTGGTGGGCGAGACTCTGCACAAACCCAAAGCGCTTTGGTGCGTTATGTCCTCCCTTAAAGGGGCCTTGAGGAACACAGGACACGCACGACCAAGGAGGAGATGGTTGGGGGTCAATGGCTGAAGATCATTCGGATCGTTGGAAGGATAACCAAGGGGTGTGCAGTTTATCAAAGATTTGACCTCAGCAAAGACTGTTGACATTTAATTCCATGAAAGAGCTTGTTTCCCCATGGCGACCCGAATGGCTCGTTTGGTTTGCTTGATTAAGCTTTCATAGATTCCTCCATGATGGGGACTGTAGGGAGTGGTAAATATCCACCGGATTTTTGAAGCACAGCAAAATCATTGATCTACTTCCTCCCTTCCACAACCAGATTCCTCAATTCTTTCTCCGCTCCAATGAAAGACTTCTCGTTGTCGGATACAATGGTAGCTGGCCACCCGTGATGAGACACGAAACGACGTAGGGCTTGATGAAAGGACTTAGTCGACAGACTTTCAACTATTTCTAGGTGGATGGCTCGCACGGTTGCGCATGTGTAAAGGGCACCCCAGGCTTTAATGGACTTGTTTCTTCCGTACTTTAAATTGAGTGGCCCAAAGAGGTCTACTCCAGTGACTGAGAACGGAGGAGAGAAGGGCATGATCCTTTCAGGGGGTAAGTCTGCCATCAGAGTGGTGTGCGGTGGAAGGCGTAACTTGCGACATATTGCGCAGTCTCTGACGAGTTTCTTGGCAAGGCTTCTTCCACGTACAATCCAGAAGTTTCGCCGGCTTTCACTTAAAGTTCTTTCAGGGCCTGCGTGTGAGACTTTGCGATGGACGTCTTCCATGATCAGCTGTGCAATGTGGCTTGGAGGTAATAATACGGGATGCTTCTGGCAGTAATCCAACTGCAATTTACCGAGTCGACCACTTACTCTGATAAATTTGCCAACCATAAATGGAGCCAAGTCGTTATAACGATCTCTCCAATCCGACAGCTCTGCCTGAGTGCTGAAAATCCAGAACCTTTCTGCGTCGTTGATTTCTTCTGGTAGCAACGGACCGCTTCGTCATTTCCTTGGGTCTCAATGAGAACTCTTGATGTTATGAAGTGGTCTCCATACAAATCTCTATAAATTTGGGTAAAACATTTCTCCACATATCTTTCTTTAAGGGAATCTCGGCTGTTGGCGCGAGTTGAAGCTAAGTTGCTCCAAATAATGCCTTAATTACAAATTTTACTAAACAAGGGAAACGTAACATTTAATAATAATAATAAACGGAAGAGATTTCGGCTTTTAAATTCCTCGCGCGCCGCCATCTTGGATTTCATGGCGTCACTGCGTTGTCCTATTGTTTCAAACAAAAGAACCTCAGCTTTCCAGCAACAGAGACGTCGCAGTGAGATCGTGAAATCCAAGACAGCGGCGTGCGGGAAATTTAAAAGCCGAAATCTATTCCGTTTAATTGTTACGTTTCCCTTGTCTAGTAAAATTTGTAATTAAGGCATTATTTGGAGCAACTTAGCGTCAACTCGCGTCAACAGCCGAGATTCCCTTTGAGAAAAATTGGTGTGAAATAAGTCTTGGCGAGGGGCTTTGCATATTTACCCTCTTTCTTTTCCCAGATTCTAGACATTATCTATTAAACGGTTTTGATTTCTACTTCCATTCTATTTTCAATGACGTGACACTGAAAACCAGCAATACAGACTTTGACACTCTAGCTAAAAGAAGACTAAGCACTTGGGATGGTTACAGGTATGTCAACTCAGTGTCAAATTTTCCGCAGATATCTGGAAGGCGGATCAAGAGACTGCACCATATAACTGTAAGACAACATCATAGTTGAAAATATTACTTTAATATGACCGTTAAAAGCATCAAATATAAATGTCAAAATGCGAATGTATGTGCGACAACATTGAGGAGGGATCAGGAAATTTCTCAATAGCTATGAGGGGGACACTTCAATAAAATAACGTTCAGTTTAAAAGGGTTATCAGGTGAATTTTGCTGTCTTTAGCCGAAAATCCTCTGCATCTCCCCCCTCACAACCCCAGGCGATAGATAATGAGCGGTCCATGCTTAGAAAAATCAGCGCACTATGTTTGTGACTGACTTTACCTGCACTTCGATGATCTAAATATAATACGTTGGACGTTTAGATTATGGCATTAACATATGGTCGTAGTTGTAAAGAATCTAAACACCTAAAGAACTCTTCATTTCACGTTACTGACATGTTTCTCATTCCTCTTGGACTCGTGAGCTCGCCTTAATAAATGACGAAAATAAATGCGGGGAGTTTACCTTCCGTGGTGTCTCTTACTCTCCCCAACAATGATCACACATGCGGTACAAGGTGAGAATCGCCCACAATTTCTTCTTGTGGGTACAGTAACGAATGCGAACGAGAATTCTTTACAGTGTGTTTGAAAAATTCAGTTTCCATCATTGTCAGTAGTAACAGTATTTCAATCAAAGTGGCTATGAGCCACTCTACTTGGAAAAAGACCGTCAGTTTTGATACCACTGAACTGAGCTGGTGCAGTATACTGTTTTAAACGTAAGACCAGGATGTACAAGTCAGTTATGAACTCTTTATGTCTTAAAATGAAAATAAAGTTTAACTGCTTCTTGCACCAATAAAGATTAAAAAACGGGACATACCCCATGCTATACGAGATTATTATTACTCAAGTTTCAAAATCTCGACTGCAAACATGCATAATGAATTTCTATGGTTTAGACATTCTGTTGCTTAAAACTCGGAGAAATAATCACTTACAAGTCTTCCATTTTCTGTGTTTCTCTGCTGCATTAGCCCTTTCTTTCTATTCAGACGTATCTTAAATTTAAACTACTCACTTGGTAAGGAACTCCTGCCCACAGAATATTATAACTTGAACTTCGCCACAACTGCAAAAACCTTTCAGCGGATTTACAAAAGGTATAAGGAAGGAGCGAACGGGTGAAGGAGGGATCGAGTGAATCTCTCATTCATATCTATAACCTGATTTTCCAGGCTAACTGAATGGCATTTGACAGAAGGCTTTAGTCACGTTACTAAAACGTCCTTCTACAACAATCACAAGAGTTGTGCTCGCCCAAAGAGTGATGGCTACCGAGTTTACTATCGCTACCAGGATATGCCTCCTCCATCTTTTGCGCCATACAGCTATTACAGGGACATTCAGGTAACGGGTTTCAATAGAGAGCGATACGCTCGTGAAGAACCATTCAATAGCCAAGGGAACTACGGTGGTGACTGCAAAAGACTGCAGCAGCTCTAGAGGAGGACTATCACTCGTGTAATAATATTGGTACAAGTACAAGAAGCCGTTCACGGAGATGACAGCACTTGCCTCGTACACCACGCTCATAATGGCGATATCTGCTGCAAGCCGCTCACCACGAGGAGTACGAAAACCTCCCCAGGTTACGCGCCTTCTTTCCCAGACCTGATTGTAGATGTGATCAATCAAAGCTATTGTGCTGCGTTCTACGACTTCAGCAACACCGTGCATTACGCCAATCAGTGCAACGGATTCCAAACTGCTTAGATCCAACTGTAAAAGCCTCAACAGCACCGCTGACCCACAATACAGCGGAGACAGCAGTACGAATGAAGTTCCCGGATGGCTTATCTTCTACAACCGCTGGACACAAATACGAGAGATGCCTTTGAGAAACACTACAATGAGGGGTGTAGATAGTGCAATTAATAATCTACCAGCTTTGTCTTGCTTGTTGTAAGCTGGGTAGATAAAATCAGCTGCCAGAAGAGCAACAACAGATGTAAACATGCATGGGACTACAAAAAGTAGGAATACCTTGAGCAGTTTTTTTCTTGGACCGTTAACTAAATGCTTGGAAATGTTGTACACCTGTAAAAAGGCACATGAGAAATACGAAACGTATACCAGAATTCTTTGTGCAGGTGACATCTTGGAGTGAGACTTTCCAAGGGCTTGAGTGACAATTCGATACCCTGCATCCAAACAGAAGAAAAGTAAACAGAGCAAGAAATTTTTAAGCTTGAGACCCCATATTTGAAACGGCCGAAAAAAGAACAATGAGTTAAGAAAAAACCAGCAGTACAGCATGAAGGCGAAGACAGTTCCTGTAATGGTGCTAATCCATTGAAGCTTTTGGGGGATCGTTTCCTTGGGTTGGCCTTCACAGTTTAGCCTTGTCTGATAGCAGAGATAGTAGAACAGAATAGAAACTATTCCAACAACGGCGGCACTCAAAACGGACATAAAAAAATCCAAAGAGCAATGAATTCCAAACTGTGCGCCACATCGGTGGTCTAAGCCGCTTCCAAGCCATTGCTCTATCTTCTGGTGGTTCCTGTGTTGGTTCATTGTCCTCTGTCGAGCTTGCGTCTATGAACCTGGCGCCAATATTGCTAGACGGGAGATAATCGAGTGATGTTGCTTCTTTGTTGCTGTATTCTTGGAAAATAACTTCATCCACAGGCTGGCAATACCACTCAGTCCCTTTGTCATCAAGGGGATTGTAGCCAAACAGATTTGAGGCATGATCCGCTTCATCAAAGTTGTAGTGTTCGGCCACACTTCGCGTGAAGCTGCAAATGATATGGCCACAAAATTCTGCGAAATCGGTGCTTCCAACCATTCTTGAACACTCTTGTAGTTCTTTTCGAAAGATCGATTGAAGACTGATATGGGTTTCTTCTGGGTTTCAGTTTTGTGAGCAAACGGAGATGGAGCGTGCCTTAAGTGAAATAAATTCAGAATTCTGTTGTATGAGTGTTGTGCTAGCAATGGAAACGAAACTTTATATATGAGTCAGACATCATCTAATTCCAATGGGAGATTACCTTTACAATAGACTGTTTTCGATATATTAAAATTCATCTTGGCAGTGAGGCTTGGTGGACACAAACAAATGAAATTGAAAACATGTTTACTCCTTTCTTTGGTTTGTGTCTTCTAGGCCTCACTATCAAGCTTAATTGTAATATGTCGAAAGTGACCTGTCACCAAACTTTGTCTGATAGATCTATTTTATTATATCTATGCCTGTTTCAAATGTTTTATTGATACCCTAGCGCACAAGGAAGCACGTTTGGCCCACCAAAAAAAACTAAAACCAGCAAGTACTGTTTTCAAATAAAATGCCGCAATTCAGTTTTAGCTATATAGAAAATGTATCAATAAACTGATGGCAGAAATATGGTTATAAAAAAATTATTTCTAAGCGTTGTATAATCCTGTTTGTTTTTAAATTCTACAGAATCAATTCTTCCCCAACGTGAAAACGTCTTAAAGTCTACGCAGTAAAATTTCGCTGAAATTTTGAACTCATGTCGCTGTTCTGCTTCAATTTAATCTTCTTATCCTCGAAAGTTTCGAAACCCAGATAATGAACTGTTGGGCACGATCCATCCTTCTAAAATTTCCGGGCCGAGGTTCGAAAACTTCTTGGGTGTCGAATGGATCGGAACCAGTCCGAAGGTTTTCGTTCCATTACACTTACGTTACACCGCAAATTGAGTTCCGTGCTCAATAAAATGGAGGATGCACCGGAGGATGTTGCATCACTGTTGCTCGTATTAGAGCTAGATAGATAGATAGATAGATAGATAGATAGATGGCCTTTATTTTGAAACGATAAGTGTTAAAGCTACATGAGCTTGTGGGGTCGTTTACAATTAACTAATTACTAGTAAAACTAAAAAACTAAAAGCTATACGGACAAAACGTTTGAACTAAATTAGCGCTTACAAATATGAAATTGTGAATATAAATTTAAGTATATACAAAGTCATCTTTTCTAAAATTACAAGTGGATGCAGACGTTATCTTAAAGCTGAATTCATTAAAATTGGCTTGAGATTTAAGCTTTAGCCTGAGATCACGATGACGATTTCGACGGTGATATCAATGATTGCTGCCACAGTGAGTGAGCCTGAAGCGACTGAGCGAGATCAGCTCTCTAATCTAGAGAAGGTCACATTATAGGGGCCTTGAAAACGTTTTTGCGAAACGCAAGGAACTGAGAATTAGCATGCGCTAACTGTTTTCCATGTGTTCTCTCGCGTTGATGAATGTTCGGAGGCGAGGTTTTTTACAGTTGTGTAAATCGTTGTTTTTAAGCTTGTTCCTGGGGTTTTTACGCTTTTGTTGTCCTTTATTGCTGCGTAATGAGTGAGCCTGGATAAGAGAAGCATCAGTCTTACAGAAACAAAGACGTTAGTAGGTTTAAGGCACCCGCCGTGATAGAGAACCGTGTCAGGTGTTAAAATTTTATCCTTTGCTTATCGTAAACTTTAAAGCTCTCAAAACTAAAAAGTTGTGAAAGTGTTCCCAAACTTGTGGATGAGTACTTAGCTGAAAAGTTGAAAGTAGATGAATTTATTGTTCACTAGATTTGTAGAAATAAACCAGTTGTAATCACTCCTGAAAAAGGTTTGACATTGTATTGTGCTGTTGACGATGTTTAATTGTGTAAACGTAAAATTTTGATTTATAATCAGGCATCTGTTTTATAGTTCGAGGCAGCAATGAGGGTTCCCTATAATCATCAGGTGTTATTTGCAATCTGTTGAAGTTAATTATTACTATTTTAAAAGTTACCGATAATACCGCTGCTATTTGCATATTTTATCTGCACAGCTTTATACAACATTTTGAAAATCACACAGGGACGAATATTCTTCATTCAAATCCTTCGCAAAAATTACGGTTTGTTGTTGTTATTAACAGTCTCGAGCCGGAATTTATTCAGCCATGACCTAACCCTTCTAACACGCGTGAAAAACGCAGTGCGCATGCGTGCCTTCCCTGCTTCCGGCGCGAATTATATACGATATCAAAACAAACTAGATTCCGGCCGCGAAATTCAAAAAAGTAAGCTCCACACACAAAAGATAAGCTTAGAATTTCACGAACACAAAGTTTATTAATTGCTTTAGTTTCTCTCTTTTGCACCACATACTTTCCTCCTTGCACCAAAGGCGAAAATCATGTTTGAAAGTCCACGCTCCCTTTTGTTTCATTCTGAAGTCGAACATAAACACTGAGAACGGCGACGCACGAATTTGTCTAAATGAGCGGCTTTCTTGCACGATCGCCGCGAACTTTCTAGAAATCCTTGCTCCAGTGCATACCTGGAGGTTTAACGTTTCCTGCTTTGAAGTTTTGGATGCTAATAAAGTTCGATTTTAGCTCAAAAAAAGGCGATCTTGTTGTGAAGTTCGCATTCTACCAAATTATTACGTACATCCGGGTTCCCATGAGATGCGCACGCACCGCCGTAGGTCAGTGCACTGATCGTTCGCCGTGGGTTCGGTTGTGTGGTGAAGAGCTCTTCAACCTTAGTGTTTTTCAACCGCTTTTGTCACGGTAAGTTTATCTGTCGTTTTATTTTGTTTCTTTTCCTACGTGGACGAGTTCCACTTAGTCTCTTCAGGTTTTATGGCCTGAATTTCTCGGTTGCTGTGACGTGTCACTGTGCTCAGCCGAACAAACGTTTTCAGGACGTGTCCTGGATCGTGCTTTCTTTCGGTATAACGTGTTTTATACCTATTTACGGCCTGGACTTCGTAGTTTTTTCACGGCCTACTGTTTGCATGAACGTTTCCAACGAGTTTGGAATAGATTCTTAGCCGTAAATTTTAACCGGCTTGCAACCACGTGGTGGACGAGTCCGCCATTTTGTTTTTCAAATAAGTTTGGCTTATTTGTTTTCCGTCTTATTCTTAGACGATGACGCATCTGGCTAACTCAGACAACTCAGGTGTCACTGAGGATCCAGGAATTTCTGACCTTCCTGCGACTTCGGAGTTGAAGGCAATGCTTGCCGAGCTCCTGGAGGGTACCAAAAAGGATATTTTGTCTAATGTGCAAGAATCCATAGACCAGATCTATGCAGACTTTGAATATGTGGAGTCTGAGACTGAGGGTGCACAAGCTCAAGGAAAGCAAGAGGCCAATACAGATAATGCTGTGGCCACCAAAATCGACAATTTTATACAGCCGAAACCCTCTGATCTTGGAGAAGGGTCCAGTGGCGACTCTTTTAAATCACTTGCTGAGGAGTTCAGTGTTGTAGAGAAAACAGCTCCAGCCATTGACTCGAATTTGGCAGAAATTGTGAAGAGTTTGCTCTTGGAGAAACTTCCTAAAGACAAGCTAGCAGAAGTGCAAAACAAGTACCTTAGGCCTGAAAACTGCACCAACTTGGTGGCTCCTAAGATAAATAAACAAATTTGGCAACAGTTAAGTCAGGAGACAAAGAACACTGACTCAGCATTCCAGAAGGCGCAGTCTTTGCTGTTGTCGGGTCTATATGCTGTACTTCAGACATGTAATAGTTCAAGTGGAGAGCAGAAGAATGTTCTTACCCATGCAGCGGTCCTCTTGTTGTCGTCAAATAGGGAATTAGTCCTTAAACGGAGGGATCTAATTCGTCCTGATTTAAATAAGCAATATGCTTCCTTATGCAATCCATCCACGCCCGTGTCATCCTTCCTGTTTGGGGATGAGCTTAACAAAGAAGTGGAGGAGTTAACGAAGTCTCACAAGCTCAGTAGTAAAGTGACCCCGAAGAAGCGCATGGAACCCTACAAAATTTCTTCAGGTAGAGGTGTGCGTGGTCGTGGCCGCTTTAGCCAGAGTGGTGGTCGAGGAAAAGCCCCTGCAAGTTCTTTTTTAGGGCGAGGCCGGGGCCAATCATGGTCCCAGCAGAATCCCAAGCAATCATCAACAAAGACTCAGTAGGATCCTCAACAAAGGTGAGTCAAAGTACTGTTGTAAGCATTATTGCAAATCAAACTCCTTTTAAGGCAGGTGGTTTACAATATTTTCTTCATGAATGGGAGAAAATCACATCAGACCCTTTTATCTTAGATGCAGTTACTCACTGTCATATAGAATTTGACTGGGTACCTGACGCACTTAGTGGTGCTACCAGACCATACCACTCTTTTACTGAAGCTGAGCATACAATTATTGACAATGAGATAGAGAAATTCCTTTTGAAAGGGATTATAAGGTTATCTGTGTATGAGGATGGCCAAGTGATATCCCCTATTTTTGTACGGCCTAAGAAGGATGGGTCTCACAGGGTTATATTCAATCTGAAGAAGCTTAATGAGGCAGTATCTTACCACCATTTTAAAATGGATACATTAGAAACAGCCATCAAGCTCATGAGACCTGGTTGTTACATGACCTCTATTGACCTCAAGGATGCATATTATTCCATTCCTATTGCACCAGAACACCAGAAATATTTGAAATTTATTTGGAAAGATCAGCTGTATGCTTTCAATAGCTTACCCATGGGTTTGTCTAGTAGTCCCAGGATTTTTACCAAAATTTTGAAGCCTTTCTTTAGTGCATTGAGAAGCCAGTTTGGACACACTTGTCTAGGGTATATTGATGATTCATTTTATCTGGAAGATAGCTATTTGGAATGTGAAGAAGCCACGCTTCATGCAGTGCAATTGTTCATCAGTTTGGGGTTCAAAATTCACCCTGAGAAGTCAGTTGTCATTCCAACTCAGGTTTTGGAATTTTTAGGGTTTACTCTGAATTCAATTCTCATGACAGTGACTCTCACAGGAAAAAAGGCTGAAAAAATTTTGCAATTGTGCCAGAAGTTTTCTCATCCAGGTAGGCAGTTCACAATTCGTGAGGTTGCCTCTTTCATTGGAACCTTGGTTTCTAGTTTCCCCGGGGTAGAGTTTGGTCCCTTACACTATCGCCATATTGAGGCAGATAAAGAGCTTAATTTGAAATTGAATAAGGGGAATTTTGATTCACATATGACATTGTCTCATGACAGTTTGAAGGATGTTTGTTGGTGGTCTTCTAATATTCAGACAGCCACTAGAAAAATCCTTCATAGCAGCCCAGATGTAGTTGTTTACACAGATGCATCTCAAACTGGTTGGGGTGCTCATATTGACCATGGCAACAACACACGTGGTGTCTGGTCAAAGTCTGAGTCTCTAAGACACATAAATTACTTAGAGCTGTTAGCAGTTAAACTTGCTTTAGCATCCCTTTTTGCTAACAGGAGTAACATTCATGTCAGGGTTATGTCTGATAACACCACCACAGTCTCTTATATTAATTCCATGGGAGGTTGTAAGTCTACAGAATGCAACTCTATTACTAAAGATATTTGGGACTGGGCTAGGGAAAGAAACATTTGGTTGTCTGCAGCCCATATTCCAGGATCTAGCAATGTAGATGCAGATCAGCTATCTCGGAATTTAAACTTGAATCTTGAGTGGATGCTTTCAAAGCCTAAATTCCAGAGAATTGTATCTCTTTTTGGCAAGCCAGATATTGATCTTTTTGCCAGTAGACTTAATGCTCAAGTAGAGACCTTTGTCTCATGGAGACCACAGCCAAATGCAAAATTTGTAGATGCATTTAGCATCGAGTGGTCACAATTTTTCTTTTATGCATTTCCACCTTTCTGTCTTATCTCTAGATGTGTGCAGAAGGTAATTCACGATCAAGCATCGGGAATTCTTGTTATTCCTCGGTGGACAACTCAACCCTTTTTCACGGTTGTACTCAACTTGCTGATAGACATGCCTCGTATTCTGAAGGCTTCAGCTCAGAATCTAATTCATCCAACTCTGGACAGTCCCCATCCACTTCATCAAAGACTGGAGTTGCTGGTATGCAAATTATCAGGCAATCCTTGCAAGACTCAGAGATTTCGCCAGACATTGTTGAAGTCATCATGCAGTCCTGGAGGGACAGTACACACAAACAGTACAAAGTGTATATCAACAAGTGGTTACAGTTTTGTGGTGAAGGGTCACATGATCCACTGCATCCCTCTGTGAG
>JAHPZR010049289.1:7500-13511 GCA_019787425.1 Platygyra sinensis | reverse complement strand
TAATACTCTTTTTTGTTGAAATTTAGGGTTACTATGACAATCCCAAAATCAATGCTGTTTTGGTTATGAAAGGAACTTTAGAAGGTGAGTCGTTTATTAAAAGTTTTTGTATTCCACAGTACACTTGATGCCTTGAGCAGGAGAATGCTATTTTTCTAAGTGTGTGCAAACATACTGTACTTTGATTCACAGAGGAATTCAAATTCAAATTCTAAAACTGCATACTTTTCAAAGGCAAGGTCTGTAACATGTTTTTCCAGAGTTTCAACATTCTTGCCAATTGTTTTCAGGAACTAGAAATTGGATCTGATTGAACAGTCTTGCAAGGAAAATAAAAATTTGGAAGATAAGCTATGAATGATGGTTAAATTTTAGTAGACAGTACATGTACTTAGAGAAAAAGGACATTTTACAATTTTGTTTAGAGTAGAAACTTGGGCCATTTTAGTCCTCCAAGAGTGTGGGAAGCTACCTAAATGAAAAGTGCTTTACAGCACTGCAGAATGTCATACTTGCAAATGCCCAGTCGAAGAGCTGTGATGTAGTCAAGGCTACAAGGTTATTCCATTGGAAAAGGTGCATTTAAGTTACATTGTCAGCAGTTTATTTCCTTAAATAATTAAACAATGAAAAAAAAATCTCCCCCTGCCCTCCCCAAGTGGTTATACAGGTAATAAAATCATTTTCAGACTTACAGGTATGGCGTGCTATTCAAACTTGTGTTACAGGAGAAGTTGTCAAGCACTAACATCTTATTCAGCAAGGTTAGAGATGTTAAAATATATGAAAGTGAAATCAGAGGAGGGTAATGAGATTATGGAGAAATCCCTGCCCCCTCCCCCCTGTCAAAAAAGTGAAGATGTAATCTTTACATAATTTGCACTTATTTACAGATGTTCCTAAGTTGCCCCCCCTGTCTCGCCCAGGAGAGGAGAATGAAGAGGATGATGATGACGAAGACAGTAAAGAAGATAAGCCTAAGAAACAGCGGAAGTTATCTGGCCCAAAGGCTATTGATCCTTATGCCAATGATGAATCAAGCATGTTGATTCCAATTGCTGTAGCTATTGCAGTCTTTCTACCAACTCTGTTTTGTTTGTGTAAATTGTGACAACCTACAGTTGGTTAATTTTATTTATTTCCCTGCAAGTTACACATTAAATATTGTTTCAGAGATGTTTCAAAGCTGCTAAAAAACCCAGGGGGTTGGACTCCTTCAGGAAAAGGGTGGAGATGTTTGTTGTCTCACTTAGGGGTATAAATCAAGGATTCTGGTCTCATTTAGGGTATTAATGATGAAACACCACTTTTTTAACTGGCAAAGTATCTTTCAGGGTGCACTAAAAAAATGCTCTTATTATATGGGAATGTAGTCTTGAGGTAAATCCAATCATTCTGATTGTTCTTTCTTAGTCAGGATTTTGCCACAGAGACCATTTCCATGGAAATAGTCGAAGGCTGTGAATTTTTTGTTTTCGAAATCAGGCATATTCAAATCAAGCATGTACATGTAATAATCTACTAACTAACCTAGTTAGCTCAAGCCCTACTGAGAAATATTAACCTCTCGGTCGTTTTTTGTACGGATCTTGGTTTGCCTGGTCCGTACTGCCATGACCTCGGGCCAATATTCCCCAGTACAGTCCTCATGCTCAGTTAGTAAGAGGTTATTATTTTCATTTTTAGGCTGGATTGAGTCCAGTCTGCTAGTGTGGGATTCCTTCCTGGACAGTGGCTGTCAAAAGCCCTTTTCACGGTTAGTCTTTCTCATTTGCATTACAGTGTAATCCAACGTGGATGCAGGCCAATTTCGGGCTAAGACCACAAAATAGCCCGAAATTGCCTCAAATACATGCTAGATTTCATTGTAATGCAAATGGGCAGAGTTAACTATGGAAAGGGCTATTGAGTTTAATTCAAATTTTCTGATGAGCATCCCCAGCTTTTCAAATGCGAGTCCTTTCCCTGGGCTAAAAATGGAAGCCCTTTTTTTAGCTAAAGCTTTAATGATAAAATGCAGGTCAATCATTTAGTGTGCCAAGGTTCAGATTTTTTCCAGGTTTTAAACTTCTCAAAGCACTTAAAGTGTATATGAGAGGCTTTTTTTTACTTGCTCGATAAAGTCTCCACAATGTACTGATAAGAATAGCAAAACAAATATTTCAATATCGATTTTCCTTCCCGGGCGTTTGATGTACCAAAAGCGTCAAATTTCAGTTCCGGTGAGGTACAAAACCCGTGAGACCACAAACAGGAGACTGGGAATAATTGTGACGTCATTTCAGGACTTGAAGCTTTGTGGAAAACAGATTTCTCAATCATTTTCTGATTGTGAGCTAATAAATTCGCCAAAAAATGGTACAAAAGTGTACTGTTTATAAGAAAATAAAATGTCCGAGAAATCTGTTAAGTCCTGAAATGACATCACAATCATTCCCAGTCTCTCATTTGTGGTTTTGCGGTTTTGTAACCCACCAGAAATAAATAGAAGTGAAATTTGATGCTTTTGGTTTATCAAAACACAGGGAAAGAAAATTGCTATCGAAATATTTTTTCGCTATTCTTATCAGTACATTGTGGAGATTTTATCAAGCAATAAAAAATCTGTCATATACACTTTAAAACAGGTGTCAAGAAATATTTACACAAAAGCTTATAGTATTTCTGCAAGTTTGCCTTCCACCATGTGACATTATTTGAACATCTTCTGACTGGAATGTCCTTTTTTAAGTCGCTAACACTTTTTTGGTTTTTGGAGACAAACTTGTAAATACTATAAATTAAGTAAGTTCTCAGACCCTTACTGCATTTCACTTCAGTATAAGAAACAGTGGCACTTACGAGCAACAAGGGGGTGGACATTTTCTCGCATTTTTGTGCAGCCAGACATAATTTGGGTGATACAGTGGCCTCATTATTAGTGCGCTCAACTACAGATTGAGTGGTCTGGGCTCGAACCTTGCTCGGGATATTTTTTTGTTCTCTGGCAAGGCACGTATAGTAATTATTACTCTCACAATGGCTCTCTCCACCCAGATGTATGAATGTGTTCCAGGGTCGGAAATTAACTTTTTTGGGCAGGCGCCAACTGGCGACTGACCTTTTTTTCAGTCGCCAAATGGGAAAATGTGGCAACCAGGAAAGTGCAATTTCCAACCCTGTCAGTTCCAGCAAATTGATTGGTGGGGGGGGGGGGGGGGGGTAACTCAACAATGGACTAGCATCTCACTCCAGGGGAAGCAGATCTAGTAACTCTGCACTATTGAAACTAGAGATAAAATTACTGTCAGCCTAATTAGCCACTTGGCTTGTATGCAGACTTCACCTGTTCTTGACCAGGGCGTTACCAATTGATGGAAATCGATGATTGGAAAATCAATCGATCAATCAATGGTAATCGATTATGGTTAGTTAATTGGCATCGATTGGAATCGGCCAATCGATGGACAATCGATAATCACAGAAAAGTAGTTGTGAACTACATCGATTGACATCTGTTGTTGACTTGCTACATGTTTGCTCGAGTAAATGTAAGCTTTTGTTCAAGTCCTACCACCCCCGAAAGTGTCAATTTGTACTGAACTCTCTCCTCTGATGTTACGGCTGTTACTGTTACACATTCTAGTTATGAATATCGTCGTTTTTGTAATAAAACGTATGGTTATCGTTGTTTTTGCTAATAAAATGTAGCATACAGTACAGACTGAATGTATTTAACGAGAATTCAAGTCAAATAAAAACCAATGGCAGCAAAAGGGATCGATTAATATTGGTAATCGATGAATTTGGTAATCGATGAAAATCGATGTTATTTAATTGATCAATTCTTATCGATTATCGCTTGCTATTGATAATCGATGACAATCGATAATCACAAAACTTTAGATGATCGATTGTTCATCTATTACCAATATTGATCGATTAATTGACATCGATTGCCATCGATTGGTAATGCACTGTCTTGACTCAGTGAGTGACTGTTCCTTGGAATGCAGAGAAGTCTTTCGGGTTGTTGAGTTTGTAATAATTATTGAACTTCTGTCTTGAATTTTGTAACGTGACATTTCAAACGTTCACCACTGTTAATGCCTTCCTCAGTGTCCTCTTGGATTTTGGATTTCATCCATTTTATTTAGAAGAATCACACATTATACCAAGTGTTATTTAACAACAACGAGAATGACAAAACTGAACAGGGTCATGTAATGTGCCAAAGTTAAAGATGTAATTAAAAGTAGAACGTTTTAAAGAATTCAATTATTTGTTTTAATAAAGTTGTTTGTGATTATCTATGTTGGTGTTCATTGATCTTGGGTCTCTTGTCACCTAACCTCCTACAAAATATACACAGACATTCTTTGGGCTCGTCACGCAATCTCTCTCCCCCACGAACGTCTGCGGAAGCCAAGGGAACATTCCTTGTCTTCCTTGCCTATTGTTTTTTCGCGTCCCAATCACCTTCATTGTTTTTAAAGCAAAACTGAGAAGGCATTTTCTGTGTTTCTATTTAACAATTGCATGTATAGTTGATGAGGCTGAGAGAATCGACTATCAACTCACAGAAATTGAGAGCGAATAATTTAAGTTGTTTTAGTGGAATTCTTACTTAAATTTTCCTCAGCTAACCATTTACAAACTGATTTTCATATATGAAAGGTTTTGCAGAAAGACTCGTTTTGAAAGAGAGGCACAAGGGAACTCGGAAATGACCCATTAGATTATGAACTCGAGATTTTTGAGGGCCTTCCAAGGTGAGGGGTGCATGTTCACTTGTTCCTTAGAAAAGATTGGAGTTTCTCTATTGTTCCTAAAAACTAAGTTGATATGTTCCCAATTGTTCCCTTAAATTCACAATTGTTAAGTTCTCCTTTTCCAGAAATTCTTTTGCATGTTGCCTTGATCCCCAGAAATATTCTTTAATGTTCCCCATTTTCCTATCATATCATAGGGGGCCCTCACATCTGTTTAGAATATGATTAAAAGATCAAATCAAACTATCTTTATCGCGCGTGTCTTGTGGCGGCCATTTGAATTGTTTACACACGCGCGCGGTAAATTGCGCGGTCTGCTAGTGCGAGGTCTGGAACCGAAATGGAGCCTGCTCGGAGATCTAATACCTCCGGGCGATTTCCGTAATTTCGGTTCCAGATGAGGCTGAAGGTCGAATCAACTATCAACTCACAGAAACTGAGAGCGAGTAATCTAATTGAATTATAACTGTGGAAGTGCAGATAAATGGAAAAACTTCTAGATGCCTTGTGGCACAGGTGGTGGAGGCGGGAAAGAAAGTTTTAAAAATTAGCTTGCGGTTGCATGAACTTGTATAGAAAATATGATGTTTGGCGAGTGACATTAAGTGCCTGCTTGTTTATGACACATTCCGTCAAAGTGAGTGTGTAAGTCCTTGAGCCACCAGCAGGTGAATTTTTGCCAAAAAGTACTGGATTCAGCACAGTGGAAATGCAAAGTGGTTGATTGCTTGTTGTTTTAGTTTTGGATGATGTGCAAGTATATTTTTCAGTAATTCCAGCTCAAGAAAGGCCAGATTTAGTTGGTAAAGTATGGTGAGTAACTACGTCTACGGCGACGCCGAAGACAACGTCGATTAAAAAATGAAATTAATTTATATTTTACCTACGAATCTCGGGATACTCTTAAGTCATTTACTTTGTTTATCACTGTCAAAGCTATTACGAAACTGAATCTGGGACACCGCAATAAATTTGAAATAGAATTTCAAAAAACTAGCCGTCGTAGTTCACGTTCTTCAGACAACGCAGAATTGGTCATTTCAGTCATGTTGTTGTTTTGCAGAGGACGGCAAAGAAATGTACAAAGAGTTATAAGGCACGTGCACAGCTATTGTTTTGCTCATTAAACCTTTTGCTTAGCGACGTTCCCGTAGCCGTTGCCGTCGTGGTTTTCTTAAACTCCCTATTATTATGTTGTACTGAACGGCACTTAGTTAAGAATGAGAATGTAACGGTGTACGCTTTGTAAATATTTTCATT
>JAHPZR010049289.1:0-2500 GCA_019787425.1 Platygyra sinensis | reverse complement strand
AACGGATTTGTGGTTATTTTAGATAATATGCTGGAAAACTATTTTAACCATCACGATTTTTGTTAAATTTGTGGAACATTTTGCCCGGTGGCTTTGGTTAGAGTTGTTGCACTGTATCTAGGATGTGAACCACTACATCTACCACATCAATTTTAAGCCAAGTTGTCCAGGGCTACGGTGCTAACATGTCAATCAAGGCTAACATGTCAATACCAGGCCCCAGTAAAACTGGGTCTTGCCAAGCCGGTTGAGTGTTCATTTTGAGGTGCCACTGTTGCGGCTTCAGCTCACATTTGAAAATCAAGAAAAATACCTGATATTTGATAAATCTCATGTCTGGAATAAAGGACGGATTAAAAGTGAGTTTTAAAGATATATCTTCGGTGCTTAATTGAAACATAGCATCAGCCTGTGAGTGTAATAGTAGAGAGATAAATTAGGGTCGAGCACCGGATTACGAGGACGTTTTTGCTCACCATTCAGAGGAGACTTTTTCTTTATTAGAGGTTCGATTCGTTCAAATATTTTTGCCCGCAAGTGAAAACTCGTCGACCTCCTCCCGAAAACATTAATGAAACCCGCGGTAAAAGACAATAAATTGATTCCAACATTGCAGACTTGCCATTACCTATACTTGCATGTCTTGACCAAAACAAATATTTCTAAACACGGTTTCACTAAAATTGTACTCTACGGCAAGATAATGGATAACATGTCATAAGTCCAATTTAATTTTTTCAAAACATTTACAAGCCTTTGATTAATGTACAACTAAACCGCAATAGTGGTCTGAAATACAATAAATATCAAAAGTCAATACATTCTGAACTCCACAACAAATATTTACAAGTATAAGCAATTTGTTCTTGAAACAACCTTATCAGGTTTTTAAATAAAATCTAAATATCATAATTCTCATTCTTACATAGTTATTAATAATAATAATAATCGTATCTATAACAAAATTCTCGAACGTGATTGGTTCTCCGCGCGCCTATTTGTCACGTAATCGGCACGCGATCACGTGGGTGTCCAATTACAGGTGTCCGATTTGAACTTTTTGTAATCGGACACCTGTAATTGGATACCCACGTGATTTTCACGCCAATTACACGCGCTTTGATGGCTTCCTTAGCAATGTTTTCTACAGTTTTCAAAACTTAGGAAAAGCGCTACAGACGTTTTTGCTCAAAAAAAGTTCTGAAAAGACATTTTTAATTCCGAAATTTGTTATAAATACGATTAATTAGTAATTGGACCTCGTGTCGTACAATTCAGGGAGTAATCGTGCTCGTAATTTGAAATCAGCCTCGCGCTTCGCGCTCGTCCGATTTTGAAATTACTCGCGCGATTACTCCCTGAATTGTATTCCACTCGGTCCAATTACTATTACTAATTATACAGGAAAGACTGGACTCTCCATGCTTGTTGCCATAAATTAATTATATTATAAATTTCTAATCGCAATCACATCACCTCAAATGGAGAAAATATAGAAATCTGAAGGAAAATGCAACATTTTCAGTTTTCACTTCTTGTAGTTCTTGTAAACTTTTTATAAAACAAGTGTTGGAAGAGGCACAACTCGACCCTGTATGGGGATTACAATAATCTCTCTTGTATTTCACTTGCAACGGATAAGACAAGAAAGGCTCTTGTCAAAAGATAAGAAAATGGATCATTTAAAATATTTTCATCCATGATAAATTTTCGCAGCAATTTGTCCGTAATCCATTTTAATTATCAATTCAGTTGAACATCGTAGAAACTGTTGTTAGTTGCATTGTTTGATTAATAAATAATATTTATTAAGTATTAAGATTTCTCAAGATTATTGTACCGAATAACTCTGACTTTTAATACATTTAAATATTCACAAAGATGTATGTTTTGATCAATGATACTACCTCAAGTACAGGATAGTTTAAACTATAAAATGGCCTCAGTATTACTTCATCTTTTCATTAGCACTATTGCAGACGGAATTGCCATGATTTTTATGTAATAAACCATTTTCACCATTTACTTTCGAAACTGGCATTTGTGGTACGTCATTTGTGCGCTTGAGGAAGAAACGCAAGACTCCACGCATTATTACAAGAAACCAGTACACTTGTACACTCAGGAGGAAAAAGCAAAATGTATTGCAAAATAAAGGTACTTTAAATGGGGTCTCTAGAAAAGGAATATTGGCATATCTGGAGTAGCACCAATACATATAAGGATAGATGAGCACTCGACAAAACAGGAACATGGTTGCCAGGACAACACCATTTCCTACATACAACACTGACTTCCTCATCTCAAGCTGAAAAGAAACGAACCAGATCAATGTTTAGGTTATTGCTGGGTGTTTTTGGACAACACACTAAATGAAAGTAATTATAGTGCACTGTCAAAATGTTAGGAGGGGGTGAGTGGGTAATACCTGCAATGTCAACTAACTCATTGATCAACATCAACTAACTCATTAACCAACGTTACAGCCTCTTTGCTGTGG
>JAHPZR010049288.1:0-15398 GCA_019787425.1 Platygyra sinensis | reverse complement strand
CCATTAATTAGTGTGACCTTCAGCCTTCTTTTACGTCATTGCTAGCGTGGCCATTAATTAGTGTGACCTAGAGCTTCTTTTACGTCATTGCTAGCGGGCATGTGATTAGGTGGATTTCCCTCCCCCCCCCGCATCCGATCTGTCGATAACATGTATGATTGAGGAAGTTTTGGAAACGTTTTTCCGTGGGCGTTTTGTTTTCGAAGGTAGCGTATCAACGAAAACGGTGGTAAGATTTGTTTCGACGAGACTACTTAGTAAATTACAGTGATAGTACCTTAATAACAATAATTTTTTCATCGTCCTTTAAATCATTGACATAAAGACTGGAGAAACCAGGAACTGAAGATTTACTTACCCTCCGCTTCACCAAAGCATCTGTAACAGCGTTTGTAACCCATGGCCATGCAAGTCCTGGCAAGGGCTGAAATCACAGGATACGTCACAATTCAACATTGGCATCTATGTGAGCCCGTATGTAATGTAATGTACTGTAACCGTGTGTGGAACCCAATGTGTCAGTCCTTTGCAAGCCAAACCCCAAAAAAAGCCAAGCAAAGGACGAGTGTAATTCCACTTTGGGGACTGGGAATGCTGTGTTTCGCCCGAGTCACGTTGACACAATTTCCCAGAATAGAAGTTAGCTACTTCTCACTTTTTCACCATAAAAACTAAAGTTTTCAACCAAGCAAACCCAAACCTTTCCATTGAAAATAACATGTATGTTATGGAAAATAGCATGTGAGTTTATTTCATTTGTTTGTTGAGAAAATAAGTGGATTGGTTTGTACTGAGTCCATATGCTTGTTATCTTGCTACCAGCTGACGAACTTTTGTGTGTGTCCTTGGGAATCAATCAACACTCAAGTTTTGAGTCATAGTAACGAGTCTGCAAATTGAACCACCTAAATTATTTCAAGAAAAGTGGCCAATAATAATTGAACGAAAATATGTAATCAGATTTCCACACAAACAACATTTTGAATATCTGATTGCTACATGTATGTTTGGTGGTAATTATTGCAAGTCATGACTTGCCTTGTATATTGAGATGGCTGCTGGTAGCAGGTGCATACCTTAACCTGTAGCAGTGTGGCGGCACGTTCAATTGTGGGACCTCTTGAGGGTGTAAATAGCTGTGATGGGTCGTTGCGCAGGGGATACTCCAGGGTGGAGGGGGCGGGGCCATTTTGTGGACCATCAATATGGCTGGCCTATGAGAGAATACATTTCATGAGGCACCTACATAACCTGGATACTGAGGGCATATGATTGATCCTAGATGAGTGATTCCGATCTAGGGAAACAGACAACTTTCTTGCTCAACTGAGCATAAAGCCTTTAGCTGGAACATCGATGGACAGTGTAAGAGCACGCTGTGAAGAGTGAAGATCAATTAATGATTAGCGGGATGGAACTAGACTAACAAATCAAGAGACACACACCTGCGGCGAGTGGACTTTTTTTGGAAAAACAGAACTGTAAGTGAATATTTGCTGGGTATCATAAGAAAAATTCAATCAGAAAAATCAGTTTTAAGGAAAGGCTACATGTGCATGTATGAAACTAGGTCCATGTAGTAATCTAAATATATACATCATTGCGTGTGGCCTGATGATCTAACACAACAGCTCAAGTCGATCATTAATTCAAGACAATAGTAATTATAATTAACAACACAGCATCATGGTCTGTTTACTGTGCTGTTGCAAGAAACATATTGCGGACTCTAACATTCAAAGATCGACTGACAAATACATTTTTGGTACTGTCAATCAAATGTTGGGTAGGTCCTCCCAGCCTACAACTACAGCTGAACACTGGTTTCGTTGTCTGAACAGTGCACAACAATTTGATAACCGTGAGCTCAGCAGTAGTCAGATTGCTGGGAGGAGCCACCAAACATTTGATTGATGGCCAGAGAAGACATTGTTGGTTGAGCTTTGAGTTTTAGAGTTGCACTTTATTGAAAGGTACAGTAATGACCAAGAGTAAACTGCAAAACTCTACATCTTTGTGTTGTTTAATTTGCTAAAATCACATCGGTAAGGATACATATTTCCTTGAGCAGACAGTAGATCTCGCTTCACAGTGAAACTTGCCACAGTTATACTAACAAAATGAAAAAAAGAAAAAACCAACAGGAATTATCGACTAAAGATATTACACACTGTAAGTTAGTGGGGAGGGAAAGAGGTGACTTAATTATTTATAGTCCAGCTTCTAATTTGGACATCCAGCTTGAACCGTGGATCAAGCTGCCTGGGCAGGGTGATGTGTGTTGTTGTTCTTGGGCAAGACCACAGCCCCTAATGCTCCTGGCATGACAGGAGGAATCAGAAGGTTCACCAGATCCACAACATCCACCGTCAGTTTTTTCAACATGAAGCAGACGCAAGAGACAGTCATAATTACTATATATCCCCCCCCCTGGCACCATCGAGATATTGCATAAGCAAATCAACACCTTATATAATACTCTTACTAGTATTTTGTTCAGGTTGACGTCAAGCAAAAACCAGTGACACGTTTCATCCCCTTTAAGTAGAGGGCTTGCTCACTGGTGATCTTGAGCAGCTTTTTTTTTTTTAAAAAAACTTGGCTATAGAAATGTTTTTGCCCAAGAATGCGTAACACTGACCTCAGCCATGGGCTATAAGCAGCAGGACCTACTCTAACAATCAAAAAATTATCTCTAGCCTTTAAAGGAAACAGGGTTTACATGATGCATGGGGCAATTTGTACTAATTTACTTAATGTCTGAATGGAGTGGACACTTACATGATAAAGCACTTGATGGAGTTACATCCTTGATTTCCATGTCTTCGGCAGCTTTCTTTTTCTTTCCATACCAGCAATTCTCAAGCTATCAAAATGCCAGCAGTGCATCCCTTGCCTGGGTCGTCAGTTATAGCTGTTGCCCTGCAACACGGGAAATTTTGCCATAAAAAAGGAACACCATTGACAGTGCATGAATGACACAAAACCAAGGCCTCTCCTGCTGAAGACACTCAAAAGAGTCAACTAACCATGAAACGCTGGTAATTTAAAATGCTTTACTGTAATGTATATGCATTTGTATGGTTTCGTTACAGAGATCCATGTCACTGGCTGATAAAAATTTTCATCCGTTGGGCCTTTGAATTTGTTGTGCACTAAGTACCATCAAACATTCAACCAATCAAGACGTCACAATCATGCAAATGCATCTTTTCATCGTACACCCGTGGATGCAGGCCTGGATCCCTGTGCCACAAAATCCTAAAACTATACTAAAATGTAGACCAGACCCAAGCTAGGTGATAGGACCCTCTATTACAGAACTATAGATTCTGCTTATTGGAGTATGGAGTTTTTGGGGGTGAAATCCTTTATACTAGCCTTCTCTTTGATCAGCAGGACAAAAATTAATGCAGGCGGCACAAAGAGGTGTGTCCCATCGATCCTCCTAGTTGAGCGGATTAACTGACTGTTGGCAATGCTGTTCAGGTGTGTTTGCTGCTGAAGGAGGTGTGGTTCATATGGTGGTGGAGGAGGCAAATATGCAGTTCCTTGTCCTGAAGAAAAAAATGATTGTTGCTAGTTGCATTGTAATACAAGGAAGCTGGTGGAAATTACAGTTCCAAGTTATGGTGGAGCCTCTCCTTCTCACAGACCAGGTGACACAGCTTCACACTTTCGGGTGTTTCTTCTGGACCTCATCTCCAGCAAAGAATTTAACTATACGACATGAGCTACTGTTCTACATCATTCTGAACGATAGGATGACAAACTCGATAATACAGGACACTTGGCTCTCAACAGTTCCCTCTTAGGTCCCATGGTAAGCAGCAGTCCTATATTAATATATCGCCAATCGAAACCCCAATTAACAGTACCCTTAGAAGCACAAATTTTTGTTCTTTGGTTAATTAAGGCCAAAAACTTCTTGACAAAGGAAATGATCGTCACTAAAAAAAAAAAAAACCGGAAACCATTCATCAAGTGTGCCAGTACTGCACTGATGAGCCATCAGGCCTAAAAAATGCCTTTGTCACAGTATTTAACTATGAATGAACAAAAAATGATAACTATTTTTGATCTTAAAATTTTACACTACGATTATTGGTCACTTACCAAAACCAACATTCTCATGATCCTGCATAACTACCAAAACATAGTTCTGCAGGTAGGAGCACTTTGGGGGATGGAGGTGTCCGGCTTCCCCCCTTTTTTTCCAATTTTTTTTGGGTTTTTCACTCCACGATCTTGATCCGGGGCATCTGGACCCGGTGTAACTTGGGGAGCTTGTGCTTCACCGGCAAAAAAAACACTACATTGTACATGTACTGTCGTGTAGGTTCCTTCTTACAACTGGATTTAACAACTCTTGACTTCCATGCGTGATGAAAAGTTGACTTGGTGTGGCTCTCATCAAGCGATAGAAGTCTGGCTAAGGCTCACGGTCTATTATAATTGTTAAATACAAGATTAGCGAGCTTGTTGCTTCATGCAAAAATTACATTGTAGTGAAGTATGAATACATTTAATAGCTGAATTCAATTTAATTAATCAATATTTTTATTAAAAATTGATGTAACCTTAAATTAAATCCAGCTACTAATGATCATAACTAATAAAATGTCAGTTTTGGACTGAACCCTATTATTTTAAACACTCATGATCAGGAGAAGAGCAAAAAGGTTGAAATAATCGAAGTTCAAAAACAGCCAATTGTTGGGTCCCACAACTACTTCAAAATAACAATGTTAAGACAAAATTAATGATCAATAACAGGGACAGATGCATAAAAAAAACTGACCTCAATTTGTTACATTCAAAAATAACCAGGTTCAAATTAGCCAGACCCAACTTATCACAATACAATACCTTGTGGTTGTCCAAAAGCTGGTTTAGTACCATCTGTCTGTTGCATGGGCATTATAAAGTCACTTGCTGACCCACAGGGGGTGCATAGCCTTGCTGCTGAGGGGGTGGAGGTCCATAACCTTGTTGTTGAGGGGGTGGTCCTCCAGGAAACTGCTGTTGACCTGGCATAGGTCCATAGCCTGGTTGTTGTTGGGGAGATCCATAAACCAGGTTGCTGTTGGGGAGGCCCGTAACCTGGTTGCTGCTGAGGAGGTCCATAACCACCTTGTTGAGGGGGAGGTCCGGGCTGTTGAGCCCGAGGTCCATAACCTTGTTGAGGTGGATAACCCTGTTGAGGTGTAGATCCATAACCTGGTTGTTGGCCTGAATAAGATACCAGGTACAATGCATAAAATTATAGAGCTTCATGTACAAACTATCTTCAATTAAAAGTGATGCAATATTGTTGAATAAACAACAGCTTTCCTGTGATCTGATTGGCTGTATATCTTCTATGGCATGGTATAAATACCTGGATACATGGCTTGTCCAGTCTGGGCTCCTGCTGGAGGATATGGTGCCTGACTCATAACTCACAGCAGATCACTCAAGAGCAACACCACAGCACAATGACTGTCGGAAATAAGACAATAAAGCATTTTCAGGGCATTTATAGCTATCCTGCAAACAGCTGGTTTCTCCTACAGTGTATGCCGTTTGACATGCACAGTCCTGAGAAACAAAATGCTTGCAGGGTAGGGTATTATTAAACAGTCTCAAAATTGAAAAAGTAGTCTCGCTTTCTGTAAAAAATTGGAGGAGCCATATGTATGCAACCTGTACTTAAAGGAACTAACAGAAAACTCGAAAAAGCGATAACTCGCTTAAAAGGCTACGGATCGCGCTGAAAAGCAAGATGACAATAGCAAAGACAACAAGGGATTGAGGTAAGTCATTTTTATTGAGAAAATATCAAAATTTCGGCTAAAATGTCTATTAACGTTTTTTCCCATACAAACCTTTGTAAATTCAAACCGTTGAAACATAACACCTCCAAATGCTGAAAGGCCAGAGTCAGACAGAGTCACGTTTCGCGTAATGAAACTCGATCGTTATGTAACAGTAGACAGCGATAACTATGTCACGGAACGATCGCATAATTAAAGATTAAAGAAAAAATAATAACTCCTCACAAACGAGAGCTTGGGCCGCCTGTGGTTTCCGTTGAGAAGCACGCTATATATTAAAAAGTTGTTTTAAAAAATACTGTAACTGAAATACAAACTCTTTCGCAGCCTACAGAGATTACTTTAAACTTTGAAATAATCTTTAACCAAACAAAATATTGCCATTAATATGGAAATTTGGTTGATGCAAATACCCGCTATTAACTTCTTTCACCAGCCTTTTATATACAATTTACTGATAAACCTTATGTGTTAAAAGGAAATGCGTCTGCTTTCGCAAAAATTACGAAACATGAAAAAAGCAGATACTGTTAACGTTATCGATACGATACCGATCGATTAATCGTGTGACAACAAGATCAATTTCAAACCGATCGAAACAGCATCGAAACAATTCTGCACGTCTGTCTAATCAAACTTTGCCGACTTGAGCTAGCTGCTAAATAACGATCCAGCAAAAACATACTTTCCCTGATTGTAAGTATATTTTACCTTATCACCTGAAGTGAAATGTTTCAAGATATCCAACACGTTACCTGATTTTGGGGATTTGAAGTCTTGCACTGGAAGACACCGAAGACACCACCTAACCAAATGGGACTTCTGGCCGGCTCACTTTTCAAAGGATCTGGGTACGAGGAAAATATGCTAACAAGACCCCAAGCAAGACACTCACGCCCAGGAAATACTCGGTGACGTTCTTTACTCGTCTCCAATCACGTACATGGCCAGCAGCCATGCAAACTTATTTGAACAAATGAGAGTGTTCATATCAGAAAAGAGCTCAAGTCATTTGTTTGGTATGCGCAGGCTGAATTCACTGCCAATGAGCCTGCTGCCAATTCACCATTACACTAGTTCGGTTCCCTCCTTGATTCTATACATATTTGCTGCTTGCTACCCTTGCACAAAACCGGATCTACCCAAGCATTTTCCGCGTTTTTTACTGACATTCTTACTCGTTTTCACTCAAGGATGTGGTCAGGAACAAGACAGAGTGTTTGCATAAAAGAGAGTTTAATTCCAAAAGAGGTTGGTTTGGTATGTTCAGGCTGACGTTGTCTGCCAATTCACCTGCTAGCAATAATTCACCCGTTAGAAGCACACTGCCAATTAGGTTTCCTTTTTGATTTTATACAACTGCTGCAATCACTAGCCCCGGGGGGAGGGGGTACTCCCTTATTTGGGCTATACAGGGACGTGCCGCTGGATAGGGTATGTTTTTTTTGGTCTCGCTGTCCTAAACAGGGTATACAGTTCGACTTGCTTCTGCCCTAAACAGGTTAGAACCTGTCCTAAACAGGCTATATGATTACAAGCCGAGAGACTTTAACCCAGACTGCGAGCAGTCTCTTTCTTTTCTTAGCCTGCGATCCGGAGCCTGCGAGAAGTTGAAAGAGCATGCGATCGAGCGGCAGAAAAGCGACGCCTTTTGTTTTCCTGTGTCGCGCAGACATGAGGGATCCCGCTGGTATATATATTGTTTAGGGATATTTTTCTCTGTAAAAGTTCTATTGGTGCTTTAATCAAAATAAAATTAACCTTAAAAATAAGTTCCTCTTATTCATTATACAAAAATTGAAGACATCATTCCTCTTTGATTTGCAATTAAAAAAAAAAATAGCCCTTCTAAAGATGCAATGGCGACATTTTGCCACGCTAATTTAGAGCTTAATGCTTGACGGCTTTTTGTTTAGTTCAAGTGTAGATCTAGAGACGCAACAACTTGGTTTTAGGACGCATCGAGCATGCTTTCTTCAGTTTGAATGACTTATTAAACAGTGTAAATTTCTGTAAAACCAGCGAGTGTGCATTTTGTCGCTTGTCCTAAACAGGGTCTTAAAATGGAGGGTGTTGTCCTACACAGGGTAGGGTTTTTAGCGTATTTTTGTCCTTAACAGGGTCAGGATTTCAAAACCCTCGGCGGCACCCCTGTGCCCAAAACATTGGTCAAGTACCCCCCCCCCCCCCGGGTCACTAGCGCACTACCCCTGTACTAGCCTGCGAACGCAGACGTACTTTTCTTTTTCCGGCAGTCGTTTGTCTCCGCCGACAAGCCGGAAATTCGTCTACGTTGGCAGGCTACCCCTGTACGAAACCGGAAAACTAACAAATGCGCCACAATGTGCGTTCCTATGGTTTTCACACAGTAATTAACAAATTACGTAACATTGAATGCCTCTCGAATGTATATTTCATCTCGTTGATATTAGAATCCATATCTGACCCAACGTTTGAGTCAAATTTCGTAAAACTTACCGCCAAGTCTTATCTTTGAATAGAAGGTGTTCTCGGAATCGTCGCCCAGTCGTCTCCCTGTTATTTTCCCCGATGTATAACATTATTTTTTGCAAAGAGTGCAAGTTATACAGTAGATGACATTGGCTGAGTTACAGGTGGAATGATCAGTGATCTTGATGGATCACTTTGGTCCCGATATTTTCTCAGCGTTGTGAAAGAAAGGACATGTTTTACATCGTGCGCGTGCGCATTTAAAGGTTCCGGGTTGATCACTTGTTTGCTGAATGCATACACTTCTGACTGAAAAGATACCCATACTCCTGTCGCGTTTGAATGAAATTAATGGAGGTTGCGAAAAGACTCTACCAGCAGTATCGGGATTATTTTGAAATAAATTTAAGTCTTTTTTTAGAATGATGGATTTTACTGTGTGATTGTGATGGTAAAATGGGAGGGTGAATGGAATTTTATCCTTATTTTCCTTCTGTGACGTTCGTAGTGCTGACTGCCGATTAATTTGTTGGGCGCGATGATGGCCGGCCCGCTGGAACAACAGAGGATGGATAGCTACGTTTGCCGAGGAAATCGCACATTTTCTCTGTTTTTAGGATAAATCAGAGTCTTCGCTGCAAGGCCGACGAAGTGTAAGAAACTGTGAATGAGGAATCATGCATGGAATTCTTGAATGTGATGGGTGTATGTGGGTTTGTAGTGCACATTGGTGCATAAGCCGCTGTCTTCGATAGAAAACTTTTATATATATCCAGAAATTCTAAAGAAATTTCGGAAACAGTTTGCAGGTATATTTATGAGCCGGATGAAACGAACTGACAGTACTAGAAATTGAGTTGACTTTCTCTCTGATAGAAGTAGCGCCGACACAGTCGTCAAAGTAGGGACGTTAGAGTTCAGGTTTGGAGCCGTTGTATTTGTTTTTTATAACATAGATAGGACCCTGCGCGCGCTCTGATTAGTCAAAAACCTATGTTTTATCAGAGTATAAAACATAGAAAAAGCGTGTTTTATTGTTTTGCGCGCGCAAAATCTATATCATAAAGCAAATGAAGAAGCCTAAGCCGTGTATTACACTGTGATAAAACACTCCAGTCATTTGAGAACACTCGAGAAATGTAGAAAAACACTCGCCTGCGGCTCGTGTTTTCTACATTTCCCTCGTGTTCTCAGATGCCTGTCGTGTTTTATCACAGTGTAATACACTGCTTAGGCTTCTTTATTTGTTAAATATATCAGAGGTTCTTGTTACGTCATAGGACTTCCTTGCGCATGTACTTGGCGCGACACGTGGATTAAAAAAGTGTTGTGTTTTAGCGTGTATTGCTTGTTAATTATATTCTCATTTGTTTATTCGAATGGTTCCGTTTCTCTGGTTAGAACAATTTTGATTGAAAAACTGGTGTTCAATGAGCCTACGAAAAGATTAGCGCATCTGGCCGGTCCCATTTTGGTAGCCATGACCACGCCATTGATTAATGGAAAGCAAACCGTCAAAAGTTTAAATCGTCAAAATGGCTTTATAACGACTTTAGAACGGCTCAGCTGCCACAGACACTTCAAAATAACACAAGCACAGACTAAGGTAAGCTTCTTTTATTTAAACCTTTACTACAAGTTGAATTTAGAACGATTTTCGAACCGTTTTCATACATTCTCTTAAATCGCTTAAAACGTAACGCAATACAGTCACGTATGTAAATCACAAACAACGTCTGGGCCGCCTGTGGTTCGCGGCGAGATTTTCTACATCTCGCCGAGATCGGCAAGATCTCGCCATGAAGCTCGACTCTTTCTGTATCTCAGTAAGATCTCGCCGGGTTCTTGCCGAGATTTTGAAATACACAAACTTACCAAAATATTTACTCAATCAATACCAGATGAAATGAATAATTTTTCTCCGTTGAATTTAACTGCTTTGTGGTTGACCATTAGCTTTCTGTTTTTCAGTTCGATTTCTAATGCGGTAAGCCCAAAAATGAAGTAAAGACGCTCTGACATGGATCGGTTTTTATTTACGAAAATATTTTATTTAACAAAGTTGAAAGGAGCGATCTGATTTAAGATTATGGCGACGACGAGACGCGTGCTGATCGCTTTTTAAGATAAGAGTTTTGTTGCTCGTATTGAAATTTTGTTCTTTCTTTTAGACGTTGGAGCAGACTTACCTTTGAGCTACTCAATGACCATCAATTGTCTAAAAAAATTACTTTTCAAATTTGGCTTTGTAGAGGGAGATTTTTTTTTTTTTTTTTCACTTTTCATCGAGCAGCGCCGGCGGCAGACAGACTAGACGCGGGAAGACTTCCCGCCAAGATCGTTAACTAGGCACGGTGATTGGATGTCTTAAGTCACGTGGGGTAAAGTACACGCAATCCTTCGACAGGAGTGTTGGCTGCAGTTCTTGCCGTGGGAAATTTGTTTGTTGGATGTTTTTGAAAGTGCAAAGGACTTGATTACGATGAAATGAGCTGCGTTGTTCAAGAAAAGGAAATACGGTTTAACTAATTTCTTACGTTTTCATCGCGAATGTGAGCAATCTCAAGAGGATTCGTAAACATCTTGTACAACTGTTTTTTTCAAGATCTGCAACGTGTACACGGAACAATTTTTAGCAAAGTGCAAAACTTGAGCAGTTGATGAAGATGAACCTTTTCATGACATTCGCTTTGAGATGAGGTTGTAGTCAAGCCAAACGAATTTTCTTCGCTTCTTTGCGGCTGACAGATGTAGTATATCTGAGGTTAATTATTCTTGTTTGCACGAGGTAAAGGACGTGAGTCGACCCGAGGATAAAGGTTAGTCCTCCACTATTTTTAGTTTCAGCAAAAACGATTTTCCTCTCATTTAAGGTAGCTAAATGTCAACTGAAGGTGGACGTGTCTGAAACTGTTAAGTTTTTTTGAACTGTACGTGACGGACCCTCTTATCTGTCAATAAATCTGCTTGTTTTTGACATGTGGTCAGGAGTCGTATTTCAGTGTGTTTGTTTTGTCTGCTAGAAACTCCTTCACTCAACGAATTTATGATTAGCTTACCTGGATCCGAGTGTTGACATTTTAAATAATCTTCCAGTTTTCTCGGTGAGATGTTTTGGCCTCCAAGATTTTGATATCTCGGCGAGTCTCGCCGAGATTCTCAGCAAGTTTTTGACCGCCGAGACTTTGAGATCTCGCCGAGATCTTACTTGAAATCTTGCCGAGATTCTCGGTGAGTTTTTGGCCGCCGAGATTTTGAGATCTCGGCGAGTTCTTGGCTGCCGAGATTTTGAGATCTCGGCGAGAATCTCGGCGAGTTTTTGGCCGCCGAGATCCTGAGATCTCGCTGAGATCTCGCCAGATCTCGGCGAGAATCTCGACGAGATTCTCGGCGAGTTTTTGGCCGCCGAGATTTTCAGATCTCGCCAAGATCTCGGCGAGAATCTCGACGAGATTTTGAGTTTTGGCCGCCGAGATTTTGAGATCTCGCCAAGATCTCGGCGAGAATCTCGACGAGATTTTGAGATCTCGGCGAGATCTCGGCGAGATCTCGGCGAGAATCTCGGCGAGTTTTTGGCCGCCGAGATTTTGAGATCTCGCCGAGATCTCGGCGAGATCTCGGCAATCTCGCCGGCCAAAAACTCGCCGAGATTCTCGCCGAGATCTCGGTCAAAATTTTGCAGGGGTTTTCCCTTGGCAATCTCTTAATTCCTGCTTCATTAAGACTTCGATTCGTTTTACAGAGGGGACCGTGAACCCCTTAAAAATAAACAAGAGGATGTTTTTAATGGGTGATTCAGTAATTTGACAGGAAATTCATAGAACTTAAAACGGTAGATCAATTTAAAAGAGTGATCAGAAGGTAGACCTTGCCAAACATATCTTACCTAATAAGTACTGTATTTACTACAGTTAATACAGCTAATTATTATCCAACTACACTTCGCAGAGTACAAATAACGCCCAAAACGAGTACAAATATCACGCGGTATTTGTACTCCAGAGGACCGGTTAGGACAGGTTTCTTGCCATTGACCAATCAGTTAGCTGGATTTCCCGCGCCAATCTTCCGTTCCACTTCGCATACTTCTCTCACGCATTCCCTGTAAATAACTATCCACGAAATTCGCTCGCACAAACATACCAATTTGGCGTGTTGGATAATAAAATCTCTTATTAGACGTTTTGTGTGTAGTATCGCTGAGAATTTTTACTCGTTGTTTCTATTTTGACTCGCCCTACGGGCTCGCCAAAATACGGCACAACTCGTAAAAATACTCAGCGATACTACACAACAAAACGTCTAATAAGATATATTTATTTTTAGGTTTGTGGGTAGGATTGTAGAGAGAACTATAAAGGGAATATAGAGGTACTGTTATTTTTTAACATTGTAGATAGACGTTAATACTCAGTGGGAAACTGCTAGTTTACCTGACGTGTTTACAAAGTTATTATTATCATTATCATTACATTAATTATTATCATTATTATAATTTCTATTATTATTATTATGATTATTATTATTATTGTCATCATCTCATTAGTTTTCTGTTTCAACAGTGCTAATAAGTACCAGCAACACTAAGTATCAATACCCTCCCCCCAATCCTATGAGGTCAAGTATGCACCTTTTATTTCTTCAGTCCCTGCCTCTCATTTGCCTTGTTTGCAGACCAGGTTCCTTATCTTTTAATCCTTAGCTATCATATTTGCAACTTAGTTTGAAAGGTTACTCATACATTTTGCTTATTTTCAGTGTGATTTCTCTATATAAGATAACATCAAGACATTTCAGTCCCAGGAAATGAGAGAACACTGGCAATTCTGAAAATTCTCCCTTTTAGAGTTCAATTATTTTTTATTTATCACTCTTTCAATGTGCCATCTTATATGTAACTGTTCGCAAACAGAAATGAAAAATAATGCCCCAACACCCAGCCATAAAAGAAAGTCTGGGAACAGACAATAGCCACAATTGACACTGCCAGGCTGGTGAATTCTTGAAGTTAAATTTGGGAAATGACACTATTTTTTATTATTATTACTAATGGTTATAGGACTGAGTGGAGTCCAATTTGAATTGGTGTGTAATCATGCGAGTAATAACAAAATTAGACGACCACGCACTAGTACAATTACAGACTGAATAGAACAACACAGTCTTATTACCAATTAATCATGAAAGTTACAATTTCTGAGAAAAAATAGCCAAGTTATGAAAGAAAGGGAAAATTTGCTTGTGATTAGTTGATTTAAACCGCAACTTTGAATGTGATTGGTTGATTTAAACTACAACTTTAATGTGATTGGCCACAACTTTGAATGATTGATTGATTGATTGAAACTAAAAGTTTGATGTGAATTATGGCTTATTGAACTGTCTGATAACAAACTGTCCAATAATAACTTGGCAAGTGAGTTAATGAAAAAAGGAGTTTTTTTAAACCAATTACAATCAAGGACATTGTAATTTTTACAATTACTATTGAAGGTTTTTTAAATTTACTTTGGAAATAGTGTTAATATCTTTTTAAGTAAACATGTGTAGTATTTTTAATGTCTTCATAAAAAAGTACAGAGAGGTGAGACAATTTGTATTTTGCATGTATTTTACTAAATTCATATCTTATATATCATTATTATTGAACTTATAGTGCAGTTAGCTTTATGAATAAAGTTATTTTTAGTTCGTTTTTAACATTATTATCATTCTGATATTATCATTATCATTATTGTTGTTGTTGTTACTGTTAGTTGTTATTGTTATTATTATTATCATCATTTCTGACAATGATGAGTGACCATGAAACACAACTTTGTTCCCAAGGAATTTTCCCAAAGGCCCTGGGAACAAGGTTGTATGAAAACATGGTGCAGTGGAACTGAACAACCAGACTGAATGACATTGTTAGTGTTGTGAAACTGATTGCCAGCTAGTATTGTCTGAGATCAGCAAAAAAATGTTCCATGCTTGAAGTTGACAGAGAGCAACAAGTTTGTACTCAAAAAATGAAGCTGCTGCCTCAGACCAGTCTTAAAGCCAGCTTTATCACTACTTGTCAAGAGTTCCTGACCAGTACCTTTCTCCAGCTTCAGGTATAACTATTAAAGGGTAAGGGAATTCTGACAAGTTTAGGTGCATGGAAGGGTAGGGAAATCTGTTGTTTAGGGACTTCCATTCATCTTGTTCTAAATTGTTGTTGATAATCTCTTATCTACTCTCCTAAGAAAAAAAAAATGAGGGGATCCTTCCTTTGTAGCTTGTGATACTTTTAGGGAAATTCTCAAAAGGTCCCCCCAAAAAGGAAAAGAAAATAAATAAACCATTAATAATTGCTGATCTCAGACACTGCTCATTGGGAAAATAAATTTTCTGAAATAGGTATCTAGTGACAAACACTTTTCTAAAGAAAATAGGTAAAAACAGATTCGGCAGCCTGTTCCTTTTGTGGTGTGATGGAGGAATCCCTCGAACATCTTCTCGTGACTTGCCACTTCACTGCAACGCTGTGGAAAGAACTTTTAGTCTGGTGTAACGGTAGAGATATCAACATTGAAACCCTTTCTGCGGTGGATATATTATTTGGTGACTGGCAAAGAAAGATTGTTTCTTGTTATTTAATTATATTATTCTTATCGCAAAGCAGTACGTATATTATTGCAGGACCAATAATTTAAAACCCCTCTTTAATGTTCTATTACTAAGAATCAAGTCAGTCTATCAATTAGAATGCAAGATTGCTAAATGGAAAAATAAGTGGCAAGTTCACTCTTCGAAATGGAGTAAGTGCGGCTTCGAAGATAAATAAGTTATTGAAATGTGCGTGATGATAATAACAATAATAATAATGGTAATAATGATAATGATAATAATAATTATTATTATTATTATTATTATTATTATTAATTAACAATATCTACTTTAATTTTAATCTTAGTATCTTAGTACTTTTGTCATTTGGTATGCGTCTGTAAAAAACTAGATGTAAAAAAGATGATGATGAAGGGGTGTGTGTGTCCTTGTATGTAAGTGTGTGTAAGTGAGTGTAGTAAGGTAGTAAGTGAGTGTAGTGAATTGTACGTAAAACTGATAATCAATAAATATCATTAAAATACAAAAAAAAAAAAA
>JAHPZR010049284.1:0-13838 GCA_019787425.1 Platygyra sinensis | reverse complement strand
CTGGCCACCAAAAGGCAAAAGAAGACCGGAAAAGTCCCGGACGACCTGGAAAAGGAGTACAGAGGGCGGGAGCGAGGGAGAGCAGAATGCGATAGGATGACAAACATGAGGGCCACAACAGCGTCAGCGTCAGAACAACCCTCCATCTATCTCGCTCGTGAGATAGATGGAGGGTTGTTCTGAATGGCCTTAGATGTCTTGCGGGAAACAATGAGGGATGTTCTACGACTTCTGAAAGAACAAATAAGTATCAGGGACGCAGATGCAGCTTTCTTGGCGCAGACACTCCCTCCGGACAAGCTTTGAAGAACAACATAGATACTCTAACGATACTTGCTTGACACATAATAACCTGTTACTACCAGGTAATGCGAGATGCTCAGTCGCAGAAGCTGTATCCCGAGTATGAGAGTATCTAGTTACGTGGGCATGGTTCTGCCACATTCATTCCAGTTGATCAAATTGGATGGATTGCAGTGAAACCGGTTGTTCGTTTGCGCGCCACTTTGCAATGTTGTCACGCAATGTTGGTATTTGATTGGCAGTTTGCTCCAGACAAGTTGATATTCAAATTTTAATTTGCTGCCTAGGCCTGAGCAAACGGTTTTTCATAATATGAATTAGTGTGAGTTGACTGCGATGACAAGCAACATTACCTCTCGAAGATGGGTTTCAATAGCTAGTTTCTTATCGAAGAGACTTTTGTTGCTGTGAAATCAACTGTTCTTTCTTAGAATCCTTCCAATTGAAACTGCTAGCCAGCTCTGATTCATGACAATCACCGGATGGTGTGAAAGTGTTTTTGGTCCGAGTTTCGATTTCGCGGCGCTTGGTTTTGTGTGCTTGGGCAGTTTCTTGTGGTTTCTTGTGAGCTTCGAGAACTTTTCGGAATAAATAGTGAGTCACTTTCCCTGACTTTCAGGTGCACTCGCCTGTAAGAGCCAGAGCCATAAGAAGATGCGCTTCGGAAAGTTTCTTGCAAGTTCAGCTGTTCATGGGAATCGATGTTTACGAAAGTCTTTAACTGTACATCCTTGTACGAGATCCTGATTTGGTCATCTGGGATACCTTTGAGAACAGAAACCGCTTTCTCCACTCGCTCTAGGAATTCCGTGAAATTGGTAATTGGGATTACTACATAAAAACTGGCGTATCTGTCTTCAAAGTATTGAAATAGTACCTGAAACATCGCTTTTTTTCTTCCACCACGATAGACGAAGACCACAAGGCAGCAAGTTGAAATTTAAGCCCGCAACTTGCTCGGAGCAAACTGCCAATCAAAATATCAACATTGCGTGACAATATTGCAAAGCAGCGCGCAAAGAAACTACCGGTTTCAGTGTAGTAAAGGGTGTTGGCCAACATTTGGGCCATCCGGTTTGGAATAAGAGGTATTATTGTCATAATATTAATATTGTTTTATTATAGTTTGGCGTTATGTGGTAAAGATAGTATTAGCAAAATAAGAATTATTCTATTCATAGATCATAGCACCTGAGGCAATGCAACCAACCGGGATGCTAATAGTATACATTTAGCGTAGTCTGTTGTGATCCGTGAATTTGTATGGCTATTCTTGCTCTTCGGCCATTTCAACTTTAGAGGAAATAGAAAACAAACGGCGGTTACAAACATTATCCATAGACAGCGCAAGCATTATCTATGGATAATGTTTGTAACCGCCGCTTTTTTTTTCTATTCCTTCTAAAATTTATGGGCTATATTACCGTTTTCTATCTCCTGATAGAAAACAGTCACGCATGTGATTATACACACGATCAGTTTGCATTGCGCTCCACGTACGTTTCAACCTGATGTAACATTGACCTTTTTTTTTCTTTCTATGCCATGATACTACAGTAAATTGTACTAAAACAATTAGACTACTTACCCTCGTTTTCTAGGAGCGATAGTCAACTCGGCTGCGCCTCGTTTTTTATCTGCTCGTAGAAAACTTGGGCTCGTAGTCTAATTGTTAATCATTAACTATAAGCTGAGACATAACATTACTACCACCGCCATATATCCTCACCTCAAAATGACGATGAAGGTTTCGGTAAAGTACAAAATCTCCTGGTCTGTAAAAGTCGTAATATCTGAAGACAAAAATAAAGAAAGATTTATTTAAATAAGCTATTTTAATTGGATATTTATTTTGATTGTGATTCGGCTAAAGGGAGTTTCAGTTTGTAACGTCATATAATCAAGAACTGCAAAGAACAAGACTGACTTCTTGTCATGCAAAGGTAAATTAATTATTTTGTCGTACAAGATGAAGCAAAGACAACTGGCGACCTACTTTCCATCGAACGTAGTATAATGAGGATCCCCAGAAGCGATGCACATATCAACTGTATTCTCTACCTTCGTGATCTGTGGTTATAAAGCAATTGAAGATGAACAATTGATTATTTTAAAAGAGATGTATGGTAAAATAACTTACCTAACCACCTGCTTCTATCTGCTCTAGTAACAAATTCGTAACCGGCACGAAAAATCATTACCGCAAACAATTGGATATATAATAATACAAAGTAAATGTACGAGTGTTAAAAGATGTTGTCGTAAGCATTGAAGGATCGCTCGTTTGGGATGATCAACATGAAGAACAATGATCCAAGGGCACTTGCATCATGGTGCATCCATGGAACCGACGAGTCCACACAGTCTAATTGTGAAATAACCAGATCATCTGGTACTTTTGGGTGGACTGAATCTGTACCTCACCCCTGGTCTAAAGGAATGTTTTCCTTTCTCTGCCCCCTAAAGCAGTTGGCACGAAAGAGTACCTTTATTACAAAGTTTATCAACTAAAACTGTTGTTTTCGAGTTTTAACACATTTTGGTCCAGGACTGTCGCAGTAATAGGGAAGGTAAAACATAACTTACCATAACAGGTGGAAGTTCGTAAAGACCCCAGAAAGGGGTTTGTGTACCGGTAGTTGATGTGACTGTAAATGTAAACGAGGAAGGAGCAAACGCCCGGTTCGTGTTGTCACAGACCGCTTGAACTGATATTTCTTGCCACTTGTGCTCGTCACCAGGTGTTATAGATATCTTGCAACTGGACGCTAGAAAGCCATTGTCCATGGTGCCAAATGTGACTCCAATTTCACCGCCGCGAATAGGAATCGTTGGCCTGAGTCTTATTTGGTGTTCGCCATTCACATTACACTCTTTAATATTTAAATATGACGGCTGAATCTAAGATATGAGGGGAAAACAAACTAATCGTGTCTCTACGTATGTAGTTGGAAAGACAACATTTGATGCAAACTTAAGAAACTGAAAAAGAGAAAAAGAAAGTCGTTCCATTATCGCTTAGAAGACATTTTAGCAAGAGTAGAGCTATTACAATAAAGGTAGTTGAGAAGGAGTACGTGCGTGCAATTAATGCGACCTACAAGATGATTATTTTGAGAGGAAAGATACCAACTCGTTGGGGCTACATGATTTAAATAAGTCCTTTCAGCACTAATGCCAGCCACTGAAGTTTGAAAAAGCAATTGTGGCCATTTAATATCGTGTTACCTTCCCCCTTCCCCCACCCAATAAAATGGAACTCAGGAGTTGCAGGTAAACTTGTTCAAAATTTTAGATGGGGAGGGAAAGGCATTAGGAAAGTGTTGCTGCATTCGACTACATTGTCGATGGCACTAGAAGAAAGATATGTTCAAAAGTGAGCATCGTCTAATCAGGCTACCACGGTAGGCTAGAGCTAATGAGGCAAAATAAACTCCTCTTAAAGTTACATCTTAGATTTTGATGCGAAGTCGGGTGGGTCGTTTTTAAAGGACAGTATATATACATGAGACATGCAGATTAATATTGTCCCAAAATTAATTTAGAAAATTAATGTGGAATTTTGATCTATTCTGCATGTTTCAAAAATAGTTTAAACTTTCTTTCAGCTAGGATCTTTCATTAGGTTAAAAAATAAAAAATAAAAAAATAAAAAAAACGGGTACATACTTCATGGGTGACTGTCAAAAAAGACAAGTCATTCATTTGGAACCAAATTTACTTCTCTTGGTTGATTGATTTTACCAGCTCCATATCGTTATTTTTCAAGCCAGTTAAGGACATCAAGCAAAATAAGTAAACTTGATTCAACAACCGTTGATGTATGTCTTGACGCACTTATGACTTTCACCCATGTAGTGTTACTATGGAGTTTAAGCAAATCGCTACGGCTGCTGTTGCTAATGCGGCTGCCGGAAATTAATTTCCCCAAAAAATAAGACACTGCGTATGTACGTCGGTTGCATCCAGCACTAGCGTGAAAGTCGGGCTGGTACACGATATACCAAGTGAATAGCAAGTCTCGAGTTACGTCACAAAGAACACAACAATGATTTTTATCCCTTATACAATAACACAATAGACTTCACACAAAAGTACGAGACAATAGTGCATATATTGACTTGGTATATCGAGCATCACCCGAAAGTCGGGATGTTTTGGGCTGGTGGCTGCTACGTCGGGTTTATTTCGCTTCTTTGGCCCTTTTCAACGAATATCACGGCATTTTAAGAATTCTATTGGATACCATATCCTTTAAATCCCAATTTAGCTCAAAGATTGTGCCAAGATTGCCTCTCATAACCTTGTAAATCTGTATCATGAATTTACGATGAGGTTTGGGAAAGGTGTTGGAATGGCGAAGTAAGTCAAATGAGATATTTGTGTTGAACACGAGGTTGGTTTTCCACCGTTAAGTTTGCTTTGAGGGTGTAGTGAAAAGTTTTATATCCGGATAACTTTGCGATATTTAATTATTTTTTTTTGAGTATCGATAAATTTGTGTTCTTCACTCGGTATTCTTTGTGATATTGGTCTGTGAGGCCCCGTTTACACCGGTCCGAACAAATTTTGCACGCGGACGAATTTTTTCCTGGATCGTCTGTTTACATGGATCCGTGCAAATTCTGTTGCAGTGGTGTTTACACGGATCCGTGCAAATTTTAGATCAGCTGCGGCATTTGATTCCAGGCCATAACCGCGCTATGTGAGCAAAAAGTTGCACGGTTGGGGTGTTTACACGAGTCCGTACAAATATGGAACCGTGCCAGTCAAAAAGTCTACCTGCTTTTTTCAGGTCCCAAACTTGCACACTTAGCCGTTCAAAACTTCGTCCAGTTCTGCCGGTCCCGGATAAACGCAAGGTGGAACCGTGCAAAGATTTGTCCGGACCCGTGTTAACCGGGCCTGAAATTTTATATTCCATTCATCAAATTGTTATCATACAAAGTGTATGGTATTCGCTCAGAAATTATATGTTCGTTCTAGCAAGGCGAATAACGGCCATCGTTCTGTGAGCGTAACCATTTGGCTGTGATTAACTAAATAAAAGAGACTTAAAATCCTTAGGTCATGCTTTTGACATCTTCGTATCTCGCTTTGCGGGCAGACCACCGAGACGTACTCTCCCCAGACTATTTTAGTCACGGCAGCTGTTGTAGCAACAGCTTTAGTCATTTGCTTAAACTCCCCATTACTAGTGCCCCATCGTCCCTTAAGCACTGCATTGTTCATTTTGGCTATTTTTTTTTTTTTTTGATTCATAATGTCCAAAGACTTCAGCAAACAGCAGTAAGAAAAACCATCTCGCAGCATTTTCAAAACAACTAAGACTTGGCTCCTACTCGATGATAACTGTATTTTAAAAACCACAACTGATTTAAACTTACTTCTATTCCCGCAAAAAACAAAGGGCTGGACACATTTTTCGTCCACTTGTTGTCAGGGTGAGTGTTATATCTTGCCCGTATGTCACACCGTACCTGTATTTTAGACACAACATGCAACGCAAACAGCAAATGGTTAGTTGAATCTTACAGAATTAAATATCCAGGTTATGTAATGAGACCGTGTATTTAATTTCATTCTAAAGCTAAAGTAGATCCTTTGTTATCGCAGTCGATAACGCTGATAATGACAACTATAGTAAAATGTCCATCTTCTAAGCTAAAGTCTCATATTCTTGATTGCTTTATTCTTTGCTTAAAAGAGGAAGGGCAGAAACCCAGTAGAGAATGTAGTCTACGAAAAGAAAAGAGAGAGTCAGAGGGTAACATGATTTAGCACACCCGTTGCCAAGCCATATGCCAGTCCGGGCCATTACCAGAAATGGCTATATGCCGGGTGACGTCACGATAAATGGCAATATGGCCGCCAAAGCTAGGCTCACTATACAGAGTCCCTTCCGAGCTCTTTTCGGGGCTTAAAAGTAGCCTTTTCCCACAGGGCTTTGCACACAATACAATAGCCCAATTTCGATATATTTCAGCGGGAGAGACTGGTAGTGAAACTCCAACAACGAAGCGAGGCTACGGGGAATATGGCGCGAATAATGAAAACAAACACACCACTGTAAACATTGTAAGGAAAGCCATGTGCGTTTGATAAATCGGGAATTCCGTTTTTTTCTTTTTGGTCCTTTGCAGTTTATTTTCGCGTGTACCAAGAGCAAGTATTGTGCTGTTGCCCTTTGCCGTAATAGGAGTCAGAAAAGACCTCAGTTATTTCTGCTTTCCTACAATGCGCAATGAGCGTAAGAAGTTAAGACACTCGGCGATTCAAGAATCTGTTCATTGAATTTTAAGGGAAGCGACATCGAGATTTCACTTTCTGGTCGAAAAAGTGTACGTTCGGACTACTATCCGACTATCTTTGACCAAACGAAATCGACGAACACGATTATTTCACGTTCGAAACGTCTTGCTGATAGGAAAAGACAGAGGATGAACAAACGCAAGCCAAGAAAGTTTGCCCCCTAGAGCTCGATTTTGAAGACTCCATAAAGACTTGCGTAGATTTTAATGCTGATGCGATTTCAGTAAACCATGATCACTTGCACTTTTGCAGCCAGGCAACACCGAAAAATAACACGAGCGGTTCTGATACTACACTTCCGAAAGTTAAATTTTCTACGCCATGTCATACTGGGACAAATAGAAGAATGGCCAGTCATACTATCAGAGTTACGTGTCTAAAAAAAGCCTGGAGGACAGAGACATTTTTCTGAGAAAGAAGATTGTTTCTTGGTACTTTGCAGACTGCGTTCGGGTGTTCTAAAGCGGCTGCTAGGGGACATGTTTGGTGTTTTGGGGGCTTCAGTTTGTAAGATTGTGACAACATGGGTATGCTTGCTGGCAAAAATTTTTGATGGTACACTACTTCGCTAGCCTACCGGTGAGGAGGTCAAGCGACAGTTTCCAAAGGTTTTCAAAAAAAAATACCGACACCAGAGTGATCATTGATGCAACTGAATTCTTCATTGAGAAGCCCACATCCCCATGTGCTCAGAGGGCCACGTGGAGTGACTACAAACACCATAATACACTTGATTTTTGGTCAGAATTGCACCTTGTGGAGCTTTTACTTTCATCTCGAAACCGTGGTCAGGAAAGATTGCACAGGAGAGTGGTCGCATTGATCTTCTTGAGAAGGGTGACCATTTAATGGCAGATAGGGGATTCAATATAAGAGACCTCCTTACAAAAAGATGGGTGAAACTTATTATCCCTCCTTTTTTTGTTGCAAATTCTACATACCACACTAGCAAAAAGGCAAAAGAAGAACTCTCCTTGTTATAACTATCTCTGAACCGCTCTCCCCCCAAACACAAGCCACCACCTTGTTTAAATTTCCAGCAGCAAATGTGCACTGTTACCTGTTGCACCTTTTCGTCATATTGCCATTATTTTAACTTCTTACATTTAAGCTTTTTGTTGTTGTTGTTTCACCGGGAAACAGCTGTCTAGAAAAGCAAGGGCAACATTATCAAGCATTTCCAAAGTCAGAATACACGATGGACGTGCAATCGAAAGATTGAAAAAAAAAAAAAAAACTGAATCTTCCAAGGCAATATGCTACTCTCAATGGTGGGGATAGCTAAGTTAGAATAAACCAGCTTGTGATCGTTTGTGCTGCTGTTGAGGATAAGAAAATTTAATGAAGAAACTGACACCACCCCTTCCCCCTTTAAACGTATTTGGTTTAGTCGCGAAGTATGATGGGAAAAACAATAAACGCACGAGGTTCGTTTTGTTCGCCATATTGCTTTGTATGTTTGCTCTGTATGTGTGCGACCTTGACTTCTCCTTCCGCGGCCGGTAACATTTGGGGGCCTGTCCGGGAGTAAACTAAACGTAAATGTCGAAGCAACGTTTTTACGTAATGGTCGGCGGATTGGAGTGAAAGAAGTCACAGGACAAAAGTAAATCTATCGAAGGAAACAAGCCCCAGCAGGAACATAAACAATGGAAATTGAGGATGTCCAGATGGAGATAGAGAGTTATCTCTGCCAGTTAGGAGTTAAGGACCTGGAAGAGATCGCTAAAACTCTAGGGTGCAGTGATGAGGACACGAAGGAAAAGAATAGATAGGGACTTGTAAGGTTGATCGAAGAACACCTCGAAGGCAAATTGAAAGGTACCAAGGCAGCCAAATTGAAACACCAGGGGGAATTTAAGTCACAAATAATGGAACATACGCCTGTTTGCCCTCCTTTGAAAGCAGTTGACGACAAAGCGAAGCCTGGAATCTCTCAACCGTCGCTTGTAGAGGGTAAGCCTAAACTTGAAGATGTAAAACCATTGTATTTTCAACCTAGTGATTTCAAGAGAGAGGTGAAAATTATCGGTCAGATTGGGGAGCCAGGGCAAAAGGACAAATTTAGTTTTGTGAGCTTAGCTTGATGAGGTGACGAACCTTTTTCTGAGTGACTACAGAAAAATGGCCTATGTAAGGAAGCTTAAAGTAAAATGTAGGTGAAGTGGGAAGGGAACCCCGGGGACAGTGATCACTTGGAGTCCCAGTAACGTAACGGTTAACAACCCTTTCAATTAAATGAGCAGGGAAAAGATTCTTTTTTAGGATATCCATGAGCTTAGTAATGTCCTCGTGTAGCCCCAACCAGGTGTTGTTAATCTTATAGGCCCTATCAACAAGAGTCCTGATGAGACCCACTTTGTAAGAGCACGAGGTGAAACTGAAGTAATTGGTTAACAATCCAGTGAAAGTTTTCTTACGGTAAACTCTAGTTAGAAGGGATTTAGGATCATTGTTGTCAACTAGAACATCTAAAAAGGGTAATTTGTGATGAGCTTCTTTTTCCATGGTAAACCTAATGTTGGGGTGTCTGGAGTTGATGTATTTCACTCAGAACATGATGCCGTTTTATTTTTCGACTACATCAACTCCAGTGATCACTGTCCCCCGGGTTCCCTTCCCACTTCACCTACATTTTACTTCAAGCTTCCTTACATAGGCCACTTTTCTGTTGTCACTCAGAAAAAGGTTCGTCACCTCATCAAGCGCTATTGCAACGATTTGGATATCAAACTAGTTTTTTCCTCCTTTAAGATAGGCAAGTTGTTTAGCGTGAAAGACCCTATCCCTGGCGGGCTTCGTTCGCGTGTTGTTTACAAGTTTGCATGTGCGGGCTGTAATGCCTGTTATGTCGGCGAAACAACCCGGCACTTTTCCACACGCGTGCGTGAACACTTAGTCAGTGACAGGGCCTCGCACATTTACAAACACCTTCAAAATTCCGAACACTGTCGCGCTTTGTGTTCGGTAGACTGTTTTCCCATTTTAGATCATGCCTCTACGGGCTTCCAACTTAAGATAAAAGAGGCGTTTCATATTCATAAACAACAGCCTTCCCTGAATCAGCAATTACATCATGTAAATCTAAAACTATCCTTTTAATTCTCACTTTGTCACGTTTTTTTGTACATTCCGTTGTTACTAGCATAATTAGCATTTTTTCTTTCTTATAAATTCAACTTGTAATACTTTTTACATTAATTAACTGAAGATGACAGAAGTTTCTGTCGAAACATGTCTTACAAACTTAAAAGTGTTGTCGTTTTCTTTAAAGGATTTAAGAATAACACTTAAGGACGTTCGCGCCCATTGCTACTGCGCATCTCTAGTGCGCACGCTATTCATTGGTCACGAGCGTGCCACGTCATTTTCAAGCGCGCGCACCGCGTCGAAAACTCAACAAAATATAGAGCTGATGACCTTTGCGTTAACTTTGTGTGCGAATATTTTTGTTGGATGCTCGGTGACCCCCAATTTTTTTTCGGCAGATCACTTCCTTTTCTGATTCTTTCCATTATACTAAAAAACAAAAAAAATCTGTACGTGGGAAGTTTTAATTATTTCTCATATACTGTTCAAATAGGGTCGAATTTGTACGTGGATACAGGTGTGCGTAACTTAGAAGTTGTATTTTTTAAGGCTAATCCAGCTGATTTAATGACATACGTAGCAAAGATCTATCAAATAGGCCTATATGTGCTGTGTTAAACACACATAACTTAGATATGATTCTTCAAATGAACTATATGCCGATAGTAATGAATCTGCGCAAAATCGCCTCAAATGACTGGAAATCCTAGTAATGCTATGGTCTGTGATACGTCTTATCTTCAAAACGAGTTCGGTGACCCCCGATTTTTTTTACCTTTTTAATCTTAACTTATCATTTTCTACCTGCAGACAAAGTTTTAAAAAAATCTGTGCGTGGGAAGTTTTTAAGCGCGAACGTCCTTAAACTTTTAATTATTAAAATTTCAGCTTGGCTTTGAAGCTAAGAGGAAAACAAACCAAACCAAACCAAACGAACAAACAAGTCCACAATCTCAGTAATGCTTGTTATCGTTGTGCTATTTCTAAGCCGTTTCAGCTAAAAATATGTATAGCATGTGATCTATTTCATGACCGTGACTAAAAAGAAATCTAATTTCCTTGTAAACTACTTACATACAATATGTACATTATAGCATGTTATCGTGAGAACAGTTATAACCGCCTGATCTGTCACTGATTAGTAAAACCTCCAGCAGTGTCCACAATTTCTAAGGCTACTTGTGTTAATTTTATTCAGCTAGAGAGATTCTTTATATGTCGTGTAAGAATTTCGGGAATCATATGTTCAGAATAAAATTTGTTCAGTTTAACAAGCATTTCTTCCCATAAATACTTGTCAAACAAAACTTCTACGATCAAAATTTCTGAGATTGTGTATGAATGAACATTTAACGCCAGCTCAATGAGCTCGGCCATTCTTTTACACTTTCCTTCGGAGGATGTTCCTATCCCTCTTTCCTGAAAGAAGGTTCGCAACCACGGCAACTTTTGACGATGAAAGTATTGTTGACTCCTCTCACCTTCTTCTTCCGACGTGGCCATGTCCACGGTGATTATTTCAATTTACTGTTAACTTGATGAAACTACGATTTTATACTGAAAAAAAAAAACCGTTAATAATCCAAGGAAGCAAAGTCAACTCGAAGATGTAAACACCAAAGCTCGAGTCGAAGGAATTTTAGTCCCCGGAGCCTCGCTTCGGTGTTGGAGTTTCGCTACTAGTCTCTCACGCTGAAATATATCGAAATTGGGCTATTGAACAATGTAGTTTTAGTTGAGTTTGAAGCGTCTTTGAGTTTCGAGGCGAAAATCTCACTGTTTTGTGCTATTTTTGGTCTGGTTTTTACACGGCAAGACGCCAAACAGATGGAAAAATCAGGTACGTTGCAATTTTTTCTCTCTTTGAAAAAAATATGTCGTTAATGCCTCGCTTGGTCCAAGGTTTTTAAATATGAAATACTGTAGTTTCGCCACATGCGTTTGTTATTGACCGATCGCGCGGACCATGCTGTGGACCCGATTTCAAACTGTGTTTACTGTATTCCCCGACAGGCAATGATTTCCTCGAGAAACACTTTCGATTGTGTGGCAAAAATCTAAAAAGGAATGGCAGAGGTCACGGGAAAGAATTATTCGAAGCTGTTCTCAGTAAAAGATAACTTCACGTTAATGTAGCAAATGATACTAGTAATGTACATCCCGAAAAGTTGTGTGCAGCATGCAATGCAAAGTTATATCGGTTAAGTAGTTTGAATTAAGACGATGAGGCTGTGGTACACATGTAGGTATCAAAAAAAGGGTTGTTTAGAGGGTGTTGTTTAGTTGTTTAGGGTTGTTTTTTGCTTATTATACATGCCAGCTTGATATTGCTGTAGCAGTTCTGGAACAGCTGCAAAGCCACGTTTTAGTGAAGGTCAATAGTTTTGTAGTTATCAATACATCTCCATGTAGGCTTTTAGCAGTACAAAATAAGTTTTTTTTGTTCAATCTGGCCAAATTCAGTTAGCATGAAGTCCTGCAGTTTCAATTGCTTATTGTGTTAGCGTTAGTGTATGGTTAGTGTTTGTTTTCATTGATATATTTCAGAAAGTCATGTACAACATTTTCCAGTCACAAAATTAGGCCCTGTTTACAAGCAGGTAGGGTAACCCTAGTGCTAGGGTTACCCTAGCAAGATGCTAGAGTTACCCTAGTAAGTGGGTTATCCTGGCACTCGCACAGTTCTTCTTATTTTCAACGACGCATTTACAAAGCAGCTAGGGTCACCTCAGGGCCTTGTAAATGCTCTGTCTAGGGACAACTCCCCTACCTGGGACAACTCTATTTTGGCTCCAGAAAGCAAAATATGATCACAATACCGACTAAATCAGCTAATTATGAGCCAGAAAACATCAAGTTCTTTCACAATTTGTCATATTTTTGCTTTGGAAATAAATTATTTCCACTTTTGTTATCTGTTTGTGCTTTACTTACAAGGTAACCAAAGCGCAACAAGCGTAAAGTTGTCTCAGGCAGTTGTGTTACCCTCCTTGTAAATTGTGCTTGTAATCCCGGGCTATCAGTATCTTTTAACCATTACCCTGGCAGTAGGGCTATCCTACTTCCTTGTAAACAGCGCCTTAGAGCTTTTCCACTGTTTCTTACAAAGAAATACAGCTATATGTATACCTGTTTTGTTGTTGTTGTTGTTTTTTTTTTAAATACTTGACTATAGTTTGGCAATCATGGTATGTAACATATATTGTTAGAAGTATTGAAAATTTAACTGTAGGCTTCTAGGAATTTAAATATGTATATTTCAAGCTTTCCAATAAGAATACATCCAGCAGGGCTTTGTAATTTTCACCATGTGCTTTTTTTCTTTTTGAAACCAAACTATTGAAATGCATAGCATTCTGAAAGTAAGAAATAAAGCATGAACTGTTTATGTCATGTGGCTTCTGTGATTGTGTCTGTGTGTGTTGGGGTGGGGAGTGGGGAGTGGGGTGGGGAAGACTTACTTGGTCATGAAAGATCTTGAAATAGCATCCCATCATGGGGTGGGGGGGGGGGAGGGGTGGGTCACAAAAGGTCTTGAAATACCTCCAGATCCAGGGAGGAGTAGTCATGCAGGAAGATCAAGAAAAGTCTTGGAATTCCCTGGACCTTGCAAAATGCATTCAGCCATACCCATGTGCCCTCCTGAATACATGTTGGTTGGGGGTTTGAGGGCTAAGTTTGTCACCTGAGCAGCTCTGGAGGTTTTCCTAAATGGCGATACTGAAACCAGAACATCAACATAGAGGGGGGCGTGGGGATTTGCAGTGTTGCGGTGTTGATGTTTTTTAATGCGGTGATGCGGTGAATAAAATCTCAATTTGCGGTGTTGCGGTGATCTGAAACCCTACGGTGTGGGATGTTTGTGGTTTTCACGCTGCGGTGTTTGGTGAAATTAAACTATCTGCGGCCTGGGGTTTCTTGTTTAATCTTTCTCAAACCTAAATTTAGCATGTAATCTTAATCTGTGCTAATTTATAACAAACTCGTACCATTGAGGCTAGTAATTTTAAACAAAATACAGACCCACATTGTCTAGGTAATCTCACTTCGGAAATACGTGTTGCGGTGACGGTGTTTCGTTGACTTTTCTAGCGGTGATGCGGTGTTCGTTAATTTTTTTGTGATGTTGCGGT
>JAHPZR010049283.1:0-13584 GCA_019787425.1 Platygyra sinensis | reverse complement strand
GGCGTTAGACAGACCAAAATCTATAAGTCACTATTGGGCATTAAACGGTTAAAGGAGATAGGTTCTTAACACTTTAGTGCCCAAGGGGCCTCCCTTTGACGAGTAAAGTGGTCTGGGGTTAGACAGAGTAAAATCTATAAGTCACTATTGGGCATTAAAGGGTTAACAAAATCTAATTGGCTTTTCCTAACCTCTCTAATCAATGTAAGGATTGAGTGGCCCAATTTTGAGACCCACAAGGTTATCTCACTAGTCTACATCAAGCAGTGTGAGTTGGAATTCTTGCATTGATTAGTGTGTTGTGTTCTTGGGAAAGACACTTAACTGTCACAGTGCCTCTCCCCTGTCAGGTGTATAAATAGATAGCAGTGGAGTTATGTCAGGGAACCCTGCAATGGACAGTCCGGGATCGTTATCATTTTTGATAACCTCAACCAAAACAAACCATAAACCAATCGTTGCACAGGTTTTCGTTCACGTGACGTTATTTGGTAGCAACAGTGTATAATTCAATATGCCGGTCGACGAGGCGCTGCGATGAAAGGGGCTACTCACAACATCACAATACAGCGTCATTGAATTAAATTTATGTTTGCTTCATAATAGGTTATGGGATTATGGAATAAAACAGAAATGTAGGGAGGAAAACTGTCTTCGTCCAAAGTTACTGCAAATTTAATTTCCACACCGGCCGTGTGGTATTTGTTCCGCGAGGAAAATGACACAGCGAAGGTAGACAACAAATATTCTGTTCACAAAAGCGTTGTTTATTGACACTAATATGATAATAGCTTCCATTTTCCCTCAGGCTTCATTTTCTTGGTAGCTGGCGAAGCTGCTTGTTCAACAGTCTGTAGTAAATATAAACGAAAAAGTGACAGTAAATACATCTTGAAGAGCTGTAACTTAATTTCGTTTAGTTTGCGTGGTAACAAACAGTATAACTTGTACAACAGTTAATTCAACAGCCAGGCTCGGCGTAGTAACACGTAACATGCAAGTAGCTAACATGTTCACAGAATATTTGTTCCTCCAGAGTTAACATTTAGAGAGCTTAAAACATATCTGGCAATACAAACGAGCCGAGAGAGAAAAAAACCTGGCAAAAAACAGGTGTCAAACTCTACAAATTTCACGCGGATTGCAGCGGAAGCCAACCTGACATATGACCTATGTCCTTTCAAAAGCACAGGAGTTTTGCTTTTCGAAATATTCAAAGATGCCCAGATCGTACCATACAAAAGGGGCAGATCCTTAGAGATATACTAGTTCGAGCAAAACTTCCTAAAGTGGCTATTACACGCGGATAGGAGTTGCGTAGGCCTGTTACCCCATTGTCACTCGTTGAATCCAACAATAACCTCGAGTCATTATATTAATGACTGGTGAGCCAGAAACTGACCTAGTTTGGCCGGCATTTCTTGAAAATATCTCAGGACCACGAATGTGTGGACATTGAATCTTGGACTCAAAAATATAGGCAACTTACCTTTCAATGCATTTGCCGATTGACCGTCTCAGGCGATAAAAATACCTCACGTACGTCAGGCAAACATTAGGCGGGGATGAATAAAATCGCTGTCCTCTTCAATGTCGATATCATGTCGTTCAAATTCAAGCTTGAATTTTTCCTTAGGTCTTGCAGAAATCTTTTTTGAATCGAAGACGCAGTCTTGCCGCAAAATCGACATAAATTTGCTGTTTTGATTCTATGGGTACCAGCATCCGCCATCTCAATACCTAGGAACACATCAATTACAGATGTAGATATGGCCGCCGTTACGAACAGCACATCGCAAATCAAAACAACCCCGTGCACTTTTTTCACAGATCGTGCACAACACTAAAAACAGATTAAATCCCAAGTATATAGCGTGAAGATTAACGACATATTTTTTGTGATTGTCGCAAAAATCTGCAAGCAACTCAAATCTAATGACAAAATGAAAAACATACCTGATCTGTATGCAAAATTGCAAGCGTTGTTTCACTTTACGAGTAGCATTTTACATCGTTTACGCTGGTCTTCAGCCGCCATCTTCAAAACACGCGAGGCTCTTCCTTTCTTGGTACTTATCGAGTAGAGTTATGGGTAAATTACCCGAGCATAATCGAACAAATAACGAGCAAAGCGAAGTGAATACGAAAATTCTAGATTCTTGAAATGGCCGCCATTATATGACGTCACATGGTTATCAAATCTGATAACGATCCCGGACTGATGGACTTGCATCTCATCCAGGAGGCTGGGGTGAGAAGTACTCCTGGTCGCTTCATTGACAGAAACTGGTGCACAGACCACTCTTAAGGCCACAAGGCTCAAGGGAAGCCTGTAATGTGCTTTGATTTGCACTCGCCAAATGTTCCACACACAGAAATCATGAAAATTATTAATGATCATGCTCTAATTGATAGAATTGACAATTATAGTAAATCTTCTGTTCCGTGTTAACACAAACAGTTTATAACTGAAATGTTTGTTCTTGTGGTTGGTCTTTTTAGAGTAAAGAGGAGTGGAGGGTTGTGATACCATACGTCTTGTTCTTATTTAGAATTCAGTTCAGTTTAATACTTACTTTTTAGGAAATGCTGATCAGAAGGGAACGTCATGGGAATTTTCAGATCCCTTGGAGCCTTGGCACGAGCGATTGGTCCTGTCGTGAGCTGTACAGGTAAGCAGTCTGTTCTGATTGGCAGCCCACTTGGACTGCTCACGAAGTTACTATGCCACCTTATTTTATACATTAACTAGAAATACTACGCGTTTCCCTTGAAAACAGCATAAAGATGATGAAGGAAAAGCCGAATGACACCTTGTAAAAAATGCCTGTACGGTTTACCCTCGAAAACCCTATTTGTCAGGATTTTTTAAGAACACCTGTGGCTGTGAAAACTTACTCAGGATAATGATTTATAGAAGCGTTCAATTTTAAATGGAAATACGAAAGATTCGCCGCCATCGTATACGTTCCTACGCAAACTTGGTCATTTCACATTGCTGTTTTACCTTGAGTTGTTTTTCTCATTATTTCTTGTGTCTGTCCCTCCCCCCCTCCCCCCCACCCACCCACTCCACTCCAAGTCAAACTCGGATTTCTGAATCTGCCTGTGTTTATTGTTTACTGTTTTTTGTTTGTTTGTTCGTTTGTTTCTTTGTTTGTTTATTTATATATTTACTCTCTTTATTTAGTGATTGCATAATTCATTCATAATCTTTTTATGTCCCTCAGTCTACTGGTGTGTAGGGCCCTTCTAGTGTTACTTCGTTGGCGCTCTCCTATTTATGCTCTCCATGAGGATCGTGGTGAAGTTACCAGCTTAACAAGAGTCAACGCAACAAGATAGTTTATATTTTTCAAGAAACGGAGTAAAGATATGTTGTGTTGATCTGAAGTTAATTTATGATGCAGGCTGGAATAGCTCGTAACTTGACAATTTTCAAGTTTTTAAACACTTATTTAGCCCCGAAGACTACATGGTTAATTTCTTGCCTCGATTGTTGCAGCTAAATTCTACAAGAACTAAGGTGACACTTTTATTGCTTTCAATCTTCGAAGTTGCACAAGTCGATGTAAAAAGTTGTAAAACACAAAACTGAGATAGAAATGGAAATGAGCAGGTGATCAACTTGTGTCGTGCAATATATTTTTTACATGTGACTATTGTAATATGCTTCTTCTCAAGCAATAAGTATTAAAGCGGGCAATACTTGTATGTACAATAATTGTGATAATAAAAGCTTCATACATATTTTTTTCGATTCTAGTAGTTAACATTGTGAGAACAAAAATTTTAAGTGCGTACAAGAAAACAAGAATACCAAAAGAATATTATATGGCCGCGCGGAGATACTAAATTTATAGATCTACGAGTGGGCGCAGCGAAGAAGTGAAATATTTTTCAACACGAGAAAATAAATTTGCGACCATGTAATTTTCTTTTTATTATATAAAATGTTCGCAATATATAACGACGTTTGTGGAGATTTTCCGAAGATTTGCGACCACTCTCCAAAGATTTCCGTAGATTTTCCAGACTTGGTCCGAAGGCCATATGAACGTTTCCGAACGTTTCCGGACATTTTACGAAGACTACCATAGGTTGCCGAACATGATTGAAGAAGATCCGAAGAAGTTTCTATCATACACCAAATTTGACACCAAGTTATGATGTATGCGTAACTTTTTTTCAAGAAATATCTAAGCACAAACCATGAAATACAATCTAAAATGGAGATATGATGATGATGCGAATGCAGCCAAAACATGATATCCACATTTAATCGCTACTGTTTAACATTTATCATACAATCTAAAATAATTACATGTTGATAAAAAGTAAAAACAATAATCATATGTACAATCATGCTGATGCTAGCAATGCCTGAGCAACTGACACCTCAAAGAAGCTTTCAGTAATGTTTTTTTTTTTTTTTTTAATTTGGGCTTGTCATCCGATGATTCATTTTAAAGTAATGTGCACGTTTACATTTTTTAATGTTTCACAATTTCCATGTAGGTTTTATACGCAACCTAACACTATATGAAAGTTCGCACCTCATAAAGTCTAAATTGTTTTTATTAATTACTTCGAACGACAAGAAACTTTTTTAATCCTTTTAGATTGACCCGTTGGAGGAGATTAACACATAAAAGATGGGAGGACGCTTGTACAGAATACCCCAGGTGTGGGTCATGCTTTATTCCTAAAAGATACTACTTCTAAAACAGGCAATTAAGAACAAGATCAAATAAATGGACTGAAAAGTCGTTGGTAAGATTAAGAACAAGAACTATTTTCATGACCTCATTACTTTCGTCGGTGACGGAGTGTTAGCAGTTCCATTCCTAATAATATACATGAGAAAATTACTCGATTCTGATTGGCTGAGAGCAGTGCGGTTCAAGTGTAACACCAGTGCAAAAAGTGTAACACCGGTGCAAAAAGTGTAACACCGGTGCAAATTACACATCGTATAAATTCTGGATTATGACTGACTGAAAGACAAAAGAAAATTTTCTAAGATACTGATATCACTTAAAATGATGACGAAAAGTTTGTGCAGAAGCTTTGAATGACAAAACATGGCTTCAAGAAAGATTTTCCGGCACTTCCTCTGTTGGGAATTGTATTCAGCGAGTTGTAGGCTCAGGTCGGCTCAGACTCCAAATTTACGAACTATTTAATGAACTTACCACGTAATCCGGAACATACAACAAACGGCGAATCATAATGCCTAAAAACGGTGAAGAAGCTAGATTCAAATCTCCAAAAACAGCAGCAAGGCTGACCTAAATTCTCAAACCCGGCAGAAAAATACAACAAAGATGAAAATCTGGAAAATTACGACAGCGAAGTTCAAATCCACGCGCGAGCACATTCTGGGCCATGATTGGCTAATTAAAATCACCTGAGATTAAGCGCGCGGACAAAACTGAGAGGTGAGTTCAGAGTTCGTAGAGTTTAAAACATCCTCCAGGCAAATTTTTTCATGTTTATATCATTAATAAGTAATCATACGGTTTTTCTCGTTCAATTTGGAATTAATTTGCACTTGTGAGTTTTTCAAAAGCGAAATTGCACTCGCCGAAGCGGCTCGTGCAATTTCAGCTTTTTGAAAAACTCACAAGTGCAAATTAATTCCAAATTGAACTCGAAACCGTCTGATTACCTATACTTATCGATTTAAGTCGCTTACAGAGTGAGGTGAAATTATTACAACCCCTCCAAAAATATTCAATGATGGCAGAGATAACTGACATAACTGCTGAAAAAATCACAATTGATAACCCAAAAAGAGACAATAAAAGAACATCCCTACTTCTTTCACATGACCACCCCTCTCTTCACCACATCGAATAAACTTTGTATCAACTTTAGAGCTTCTGCCTGAGTGACCAGGGCAGACTTGGAAATGAGGGTCGGCCGATTTCGCTTAAAATTGGCACACAATGTTGTTATGTGGACTTATGTAATATTCCAAAGTTTCAGCTTCAATGAACTTTTTTTAGCCGAGTTCTGGATATCAGCCCCTCAGGGGTCCCCAGAGACTGATTTTCAGTGCAATTTTGGCCACTTTTCAATCTCTCTTTTAGCAACGTACATTGAGACAAAAAGAGACCTATCTTTGAAATGCCCAATTCTTAGCCTTTTATGGGTAAACAAATCAGCTCATGGGAATTTTTCGTTGGCCAGTGACTGTTATGTCAACTCGGACCTATTTGAAGCAAATGGGAAGCAACCGGAAATGGCCTGTTTTTCAGACCTTATATTTTCCATGCCCATGTTTTATATCAGGAAGTCTTAATATCCCTGCAAAGTTTAGCCCTTGGTTTAGTAATATCAAGAAAAAAAAATACTAAGGTTGAGGCTTTTTTACCAAGAAAAATCTTACAAGAAGATGATTAACCTGGCCACTTCCGGTTGAAGTTTCAACAAAGCGTGTCGGTAAAAATCAGATGTTTAATTTCGATTAATACCTTTTTCTCCTAAGTTATCATTTTAGAGACTCTGAAGCTAGATGTAACCGAAAAGACTTGCCGTTAATTAGCAAATTAGCAGGTGAAACTGGCTAGACGAGAAAAAATTGAATTCAAAGTCAATCAAAGCCAGCAAACTACGGATAAGTTGGCATATCGCTAGATCGTCACGTACGCAAGAATCGACCTGAATTTCCACCTACTCGCCGCAAAGATGCACTCACGACCAATTTTATCGCTGGGCTAGGGGTTTTTAATGTTGCTTAACCTTCAAGAGATTACAGGAAAGGGGCATGCCTCTAAACTTGAAGCCAGGTAAGCATTTATAGCAAGAGAATTTAACCAGACCACTTTGCATATAGCCAGCGAGTGATGAGACTGCAATTAGGTACGAGAGTCGCATCGGTATTTGAAGCGGCGAGTAGGTGGAAAATTCAGGTCGATTCTTGCGTACGTGACGATCTAGCGATATGCCAACTTATCCGTAGTTTGCTGGCTTTGATTGACTTTGAATTCAATTTTTTCTCGTCTAGCCAGTTTCACCTGCTAATTTGCTAATTAACGGCAAGTCTTTTCGGTTACATCTAGCTTCAGAGTCTCTAAAATGATAACTTAGGAGAAAAAGGTATTAATCGAAATTAAACATCTGATTTTTACCGACACGCTTTGTTGAAACTTCAACCGGAAGTGGCCAGGTTAATCATCTTCTTGTAAGATTTTTCTTGGTAAAAAAGCCTCAACCTTAGTATTTTTTTTTCTTGATATTACTAAACCAAGGGCTAAACTTTGCAGGGATATTAAGACTTCCTGATATAAAACATGGGCATGGAAAATATAAGGTCTGAAAAACAGGCCATTTCCGGTTGCTTCCCATTTGCTTCAAATAGGTCCGAGTTGACATAACAGTCACTGGCCAACGAAAAATTCCCATGAGCTGATTTGTTTACCCATAAAAGGCTAAGAATTGGGCATTTCAAAGATAGGTCTCTTTTTGTCTCAATGTACGTTGCTAAAAGAGAGATTGAAAAGTGGCCAAAATTGCACTGAAAATCAGTCTCTGGGGACCCCTGAGGGGCTGATATCCAGAACTCGGCTAAAAAAAGTTCATTGAAGCTGAAACTTTGGAATATTACATAAGTCCACATAACAACATTGTGTGCCAATTTTAAGCGAAATCGGCCGACCCTCATTTCCAAGTCTGCCCTGGTCACTCAGGCAGAAGCTCTAAAGTTGATACAAAGTTTATTCGATGTGGTGAAGAGAGGGGTGGTCATGTGAAAGAAGTAGGGATGTTCTTTTATTGTCTCTTTTTGGGTTATCAATTGTGATTTTTTCAGCAGTTATGTCAGTTATCTCTGCCATCATTGAATATTTTTGGAGGGGTTGTAATAATTTCACCTCACTCTGTAAGCGACTTAAATCGATAAGTATAGGTAATCAGACGGTTTCGAGTTCAATTTGGAATTAATTTGCACTTGTGAGTTTTTCAAAAAGCTGAAATTGCACGAGCCGCTTCGGCGAGTGCAATTTCGCTTTTGAAAAACTCACAAGTGCAAATTAATTCCAAATTGAACGAGAAAAACCGTATGATTACTTATTAATGATATAAACATGAAAAAATTTGCCTGGAGGATGTTTTAAACTCTACGAACTCTGAACTCACCTCTCAGTTTTGTCCGCGCGCTTAATCTCAGGTGATTTTAATTAGCCAATCATGGCCCAGAATGTGCTCGCGCGTGGATTTGAACTTCGCTGTCGTAATTTTCCAGATTTTCATCTTTGTTGTATTTTTCTGCCGGGTTTGAGAATTTAGGTCAGCCTTGCTGCTGTTTTTGGAGATTTGAATCTAGCTTCTTCACCGTTTTTAGGCATTATGATTCGCCGTTTGTTGTATGTTCCGGATTACGTGGTAAGTTCATTAAATAGTTCGTAAATTTGGAGTCTGAGCCGACCTGAGCCTACAACTCGCTGAATACAATTCCCAACAGAGGAAGTGCCGGAAAATCTTTCTTGAAGCCATGTTTTGTCATTCAAAGCTTCTGCACAAACTTTTCGTCATCATTTTAAGTGATATCAGTATCTTAGAAAATTTTCTTTTGTCTTTCAGTCAGTCATAATCCAGAATTTATACGATGTGTAATTTGCACCGGTGTTACACTTTTTGCACCGGTGTTACACTTTTTGCACTGGTGTTACACTTGAACCGCACTGCTCTCAGCCAATCAGAATCGAGTAATTTTCTCATGTATATTATTAGGAATGGAACTGCTAACACTCCGTCACCGACGAAAGTAATGAGGTCATGAAAATAGTTCTTGTTCTTAATCTTACCAACGACTTTTCAGTCCATTTATTTGATCTTGTTCTTAATTGCCTGTTTTAGAAGTAGTATCTTTTAGGAATAAAGCATGACCCACACCTGGGGTATTCTGTACAAGCGTCCTCCCATCTTTTATGTGTTAATCTCCTCCAACGGGTCAATCTAAAAGGATTAAAAAAGTTTCTTGTCGTTCGAAGTAATTAATAAAAACAATTTAGACTTTATGAGGTGCGAACTTTCATATAGTGTTAGGTTGCGTATAAAACCTACATGGAAATTGTGAAACATTAAAAAATGTAAACGTGCACATTACTTTAAAATGAATCATCGGATGACAAGCCCAAATTAAAAAAAAAAAAAAAAACATTACTGAAAGCTTCTTTGAGGTGTCAGTTGCTCAGGCATTGCTAGCATCAGCATGATTGTACATATGATTATTGTTTTTACTTTTTATCAACATGTAATTATTTTAGATTGTATGATAAATGTTAAACAGTAGCGATTAAATGTGGATATCATGTTTTGGCTGCATTCGCATCATCATCATATCTCCATTTTAGATTGTATTTCATGGTTTGTGCTTAGATATTTCTTGAAAAAAAGTTACGCATACATCATAACTTGGTGTCAAATTTGGTGTATGATAGAAACTTCTTCGGATCTTCTTCAATCATGTTCGGCAACCTATGGTAGTCTTCGTAAAATGTCCGGAAACGTTCGGAAACGTTCATATGGCCTTCGGACCAAGTCTGGAAAATCTACGGAAATCTTTGGAGAGTGGTCGCAAATCTTCGGAAAATCTCCACAAACGTCGTTATATATTGCGAACATTTTATATAATAAAAAGAAAATTACATGGTCGCAAATTTATTTTCTCGTGTTGAAAAATATTTCACTTCTTCGCTGCGCCCACTCGTAGATCTATAAATTTAGTATCTCCGCGCGGCCATATAATATTCTTTTGGTATTCTTGTTTTCTTGTACGCACTTAAAATTTTTGTTCTCACAATGTTAACTACTAGAATCGAAAAAAATATGTATGAAGCTTTTATTATCACAATTATTGTACATACAAGTATTGCCCGCTTTAATACTTATTGCTTGAGAAGAAGCATATTACAATAGTCACATGTAAAAAATATATTGCACGACACAAGTTGATCACCTGCTCATTTCCATTTCTATCTCAGTTTTGTGTTTTACAACTTTTTACATCGACTTGTGCAACTTCGAAGATTGAAAGCAATAAAAGTGTCACCTTAGTTCTTGTAGAATTTAGCTGCAACAATCGAGGCAAGAAATTAACCATGTAGTCTTCGGGGCTAAATAAGTGTTTAAAAACTTGAAAATTGTCAAGTTACGAGCTATTCCAGCCTGCATCATAAATTAACTTCAGATCAACACAACATATCTTTACTCCGTTTCTTGAAAAATATAAACTATCTTGTTGCGTTGACTCTTGTTAAGCTGGTAACTTCACCACGATCCTCATGGAGAGCATAAATAGGAGAGCGCCAACGAAGTAACACTAGAAGGGCCCTACACACCAGTAGACTGAGGGACATAAAAAGATTATGAATGAATTATGCAATCACTAAATAAAGAGAGTAAATATATAAATAAACAAACAAAGAAACAAACGAACAAACAAACAAAAAACAGTAAACAATAAACACAGGCAGATTCAGAAATCCGAGTTTGACTTGGAGTGGAGTGGGTGGGTGGGGGGGAGGGGGGGAGGGACAGACACAAGAAATAATGAGAAAAACAACTCAAGGTAAAACAGCAATGTGAAATGACCAAGTTTGCGTAGGAACGTATACGATGGCGGCGAATCTTTCGTATTTCCATTTAAAATTGAACGCTTCTATAAATCATTATCCTGAGTAAGTTTTCACAGCCACAGGTGTTCTTAAAAAATCCTGACAAATAGGGTTTTCGAGGGTAAACCGTACAGGCATTTTTTACAAGGTGTCATTCGGCTTTTCCTTCATCATCTTTATGCTGTTTTCAAGGGAAACGCGTAGTATTTCTAGTTAATGTATAAAATAAGGTGGCATAGTAACTTCGTGAGCAGTCCAAGTGGGCTGCCAATCAGAACAGACTGCTTACCTGTACAGCTCACGACAGGACCAATCGCTCGTGCCAAGGCTCCAAGGGATCTGAAAATTCCCATGACGTTCCCTTCTGATCAGCATTTCCTAAAAAGTAAGTATTAAACTGAACTGAATTCTAAATAAGAACAAGACGTATGGTATCACAACCCTCCACTCCTCTTTACTCTAAAAAGACCAACCACAAGAACAAACATTTCAGTTATAAACTGTTTGTGTTAACACGGAACAGAAGATTTACTATAATTGTCAATTCTATCAATTAGAGCATGATCATTAATAATTTTCATGATTTCTGTGTGTGGAACATTTGGCGAGTGCAAATCAAAGCACATTACAGGCTTCCCTTGAGCCTTGTGGCCTTAAGAGTGGTCTGTGCACCAGTTTCTGTCAATGAAGCGACCAGGAGTACTTCTCACCCCAGCCTCCTGGATGAGATGCAAGTCCATCAGTCCGGGATCGTTATCAGATTTGATAACCATGTGACGTCATATAATGGCGGCCATTTCAAGAATCTAGAATTTTCGTATTCACTTCGCTTTGCTCGTTATTTGTTCGATTATGCTCGGGTAATTTACCCATAACTCTACTCGATAAGTACCAAGAAAGGAAGAGCCTCGCGTGTTTTGAAGATGGCGGCTGAAGACCAGCGTAAACGATGTAAAATGCTACTCGTAAAGTGAAACAACGCTTGCAATTTTGCATACAGATCAGGTATGTTTTTCATTTTGTCATTAGATTTGAGTTGCTTGCAGATTTTTGCGACAATCACAAAAAATATGTCGTTAATCTTCACGCTATATACTTGGGATTTAATCTGTTTTTAGTGTTGTGCACGATCTGTGAAAAAAGTGCACGGGGTTGTTTTGATTTGCGATGTGCTGTTCGTAACGGCGGCCATATCTACATCTGTAATTGATGTGTTCCTAGGTATTGAGATGGCGGATGCTGGTACCCATAGAATCAAAACAGCAAATTTATGTCGATTTTGCGGCAAGACTGCGTCTTCGATTCAAAAAAGATTTCTGCAAGACCTAAGGAAAAATTCAAGCTTGAATTTGAACGACATGATATCGACATTGAAGAGGACAGCGATTTTATTCATCCCCGCCTAATGTTTGCCTGACGTACGTGAGGTATTTTTATCGCCTGAGACGGTCAATCGGCAAATGCATTGAAAGGTAAGTTGCCTATATTTTTGAGTCCAAGATTCAATGTCCACACATTCGTGGTCCTGAGATATTTTCAAGAAATGCCGGCCAAACTAGGTCAGTTTCTGGCTCACCAGTCATTAATATAATGACTCGAGGTTATTGTTGGATTCAACGAGTGACAATGGGGTAACAGGCCTACGCAACTCCTATCCGCGTGTAATAGCCACTTTAGGAAGTTTTGCTCGAACTAGTATATCTCTAAGGATCTGCCCCTTTTGTATGGTACGATCTGGGCATCTTTGAATATTTCGAAAAGCAAAACTCCTGTGCTTTTGAAAGGACATAGGTCATATGTCAGGTTGGCTTCCGCTGCAATCCGCGTGAAATTTGTAGAGTTTGACACCTGTTTTTTGCCAGGTTTTTTTCTCTCTCGGCTCGTTTGTATTGCCAGATATGTTTTAAGCTCTCTAAATGTTAACTCTGGAGGAACAAATATTCTGTGAACATGTTAGCTACTTGCATGTTACGTGTTACTACGCCGAGCCTGGCTGTTGAATTAACTGTTGTACAAGTTATACTGTTTGTTACCACGCAAACTAAACGAAATTAAGTTACAGCTCTTCAAGATGTATTTACTGTCACTTTTTCGTTTATATTTACTACAGACTGTTGAACAAGCAGCTTCGCCAGCTACCAAGAAAATGAAGCCTGAGGGAAAATGGAAGCTATTATCATATTAGTGTCAATAAACAACGCTTTTGTGAACAGAATATTTGTTGTCTACCTTCGCTGTGTCATTTTCCTCGCGGAACAAATACCACACGGCCGGTGTGGAAATTAAATTTGCAGTAACTTTGGACGAAGACAGTTTTCCTCCCTACATTTCTGTTTTATTCCATAATCCCATAACCTATTATGAAGCAAACATAAATTTAATTCAATGACGCTGTATTGTGATGTTGTGAGTAGCCCCTTTCATCGCAGCGCCTCGTCGACCGGCATATTGAATTATACACTGTTGCTACCAAATAACGTCACGTGAACGAAAACCTGTGCAACGATTGGTTTATGGTTTGTTTTGGTTGAGGTTATCAAAAATGATAACGATCCCGGACTGTCCATTGCAGGGTTCCCTGACATAACTCCACTGCTATCTATTTATACACCTGACAGGGGAGAGGCACTGTGACAGTTAAGTGTCTTTCCCAAGAACACAACACACTAATCAATGCAAGAATTCCAACTCACACTGCTTGATGTAGACTAGTGAGATAACCTTGTGGGTCTCAAAATTGGGCCACTCAATCCTTACATTGATTAGAGAGGTTAGGAAAAGCCAATTAGATTTTGTTAACCCTTTAATGCCCAATAGTGACTTATAGATTTTACTCTGTCTAACCCCAGACCACTTTACTCGTCAAAGGGAGGCCCCTTGGGCACTAAAGTGTTAAGAACCTATCTCCTTTAACCGTTTAATGCCCAATAGTGACTTATAGATTTTGGTCTGTCTAACGCCC
>JAHPZR010049280.1:15000-18002 GCA_019787425.1 Platygyra sinensis | reverse complement strand
GTTTTCTCTTGTTTTCTGTTCCATGTTCCCTTGCTACCTTGTTTCCTTGTTCGCATGTTCCCTTGCTACCTTGTTCCCATGTTCCCCTGTTCCCATGTTCCCTCTTCTCATGTTTCCCTGTTCCTCTCTTCTCCTATTCCCTTGTTTCACTATTCTCTTATTCCCTTATTCCCTTGTTCTCCTGTTTCCTTGTTCCCTTGCTCCCTTATTCCCCTGTTCTTCTGTTTTCCTATTTTATTGTTTTCCTGTTCCCTTGTTCTCTTATCCCCTTGTTTCCTTCTCTCCTTTTCCCTTGGTCCCTTGGTTCCTTGTTCCCTTGTTGCTCGTAACCTTGTTCCCTTTCTCCTTGTTTTCTTTTTCCCTTGTTTCCTTGTTCCCCTGTTCTCATGTTCATCTGTTCCACTATTCTGTTATTTCCTTGTTTTCTTGTTCTCTTGCTCCCTTTTTCAATTGTTCTCTTGCTCCCTTGTTGCCTTGGTCCCTTGTTCCCTTATTCCCCTGTTCCCTTGTTGTGTGGTTCTCTTGTTCCCCTGGTCCCTGGTCCCTTGTCCCCTTGTCTCCTTGTCTCCTTCTTCCCTTGTTCCCTCGTCTCTTGTCCCCTTGTCCCATTGTCTTCGTACTCCTTTGTTCCCACGTCTCCTTGTTCCCTCCTACCCTTAGCCCCATGTCCCCTTGTCCCCTTGTTATTTTGTTCCCTTTCCCCTATCCCCTGTACCTTTGTCCTTTTGTCCATTTCTCTCCTTGCGCCATTGTCTCCTTATCCCCTTGCTCTCTTTACGTTTTTATTTATAAGTGAATTGTTTCGTTTGTGCCTTATTCATTTAATCGTTCTTCATGGTTATCGGTCTTTGCTTAGTTTGAAGCTCTGACAGTTACCTTGATATCTGTTTAGCTAATTTTTGAAATCCTTTAAATGTGTAATTTTTTTTGCGAGATTAGTTTGTATAATATTTTGCACTTTTTATGTTTTGATTTTTTCATAGAATTCCTCGACTGCTCCATCCATATTTATAACCGCCAGTCATCAGGTTTCGAAGGAAGCTCACGAGGCTCTCGTCCTATGGGTGGAAGATTTTCCCAAAAAGAGTTTTAAAGTTTGCATCCAAGAAGCTAAGACTTTCTCTGGACCACACAATAATATCAAAATAGTGAGTGGATTTTGTTCTTTACATTATTATCTATTGCACTATTTATTATTATATTACTCTATATCGTACAATATTTTTATTATATTATTGTTTAGCAAAATCGTAATGAAAAATAATCTTTCTCAAAATTATTTGAAATATCTGATAACATCTGGCGAAGCTTTCCTCGTCCTTATGAGGCTTGTTACAGACGTCCGTACAAAAACAGAACGGTGCTGTGAGATCAAATGATACCATTTTAAAATGGCAACAATTTATGTGGTCTGATAAAAAAAACTGACAAACTCTTAAAGGGGCCTGCTAAAATTTGGTGGACATTTCGTAGCTGTCGCATGATTTGCAGTTTATTTTCCTGAAACAAAGAGAAACCGCGTTTTCATCCATCTATTACATTTTTGCAAATTGTGTCTAGCCAAAAAAACTTTTGCTTGAATTCAGTTACAAAATGATTCATTTTTAAGGTTCTCACAGTATTATTAAATGAAAACAACAATATTTAACAAATAAAGAAGCCTAAGCCGTGTATTACACTGTGATAAAACACGACAGGCATTTGAGAACACGAGGGAAATGCATTTCTCGAGTGTTTCTCAAATGACTGGAGTGTTTTATCACGGTGTAATACACGGCTTAGGCTTCTTCATTTGCTTTATGATATAGATTTTACGCGCGCAAAACTATAAAACACGCTTTTTCTACGTTTTATAACTCTGATAAAACATAGGTTTTTGACCAATCAGAGCGCGCGCAGGGTCCTATCTATGTTATAATGACTTTAAATCATTACTATTTATTACAGCATTTTGCCTTTATTCTAGAAATAAAACGACAGTAATGTTGAAATATAACAGAGCATTTAAGGTCCATTAATTTTGTGTTTTTTTCTCAGGACTGGATGGCATTTACAGATCTGAAGGTTGTCAACTTCACCATAACCCGGCAGCCTTATATTCAAAAACACGACTTATCCATCACGTCATAATAACTACGCATTCTGCCAAGTAAGATTTTAAACATCATTTACGTAATAATCAATATCATCATCATCAATATCATCAGCATCATCCCTCTCGGCATCAACAACAACAGCAACATCATAGTCAACCTCACACTTGACTGAATTTTTATTGGAAATTTGCGGTTGCGTACACGCGTATTTACTGTCTTTCAACAATTTCGGGTTTTTAAACACAAGAAAAGCGTGAATTTTCTTCTTTTAGTCTTTTCCTGGGAATTGACTGTTCATGTTACTGAGTCTTCCTGTGAACTTTCTTCCATTTTGTCGATGACTTCAAGCCACTCATGAGTAGAATTTCACTACTGATAGTTACAACTCAAAGATAGCGCGAATATTTTGTTGTTACATCGAAAGCAAAAACAATGTAATTTTTTGTTATGAAAAAAGAAATTAATCCAAAAATGATTTGAAAAAATACTCTTCATCAATATTAGTCAATAACATAACCCTCTTAAATTCAACTAAGAGCAATGTCTTAATACATTTGCTTTTGTGTTGCAGACAATATTGTTCACAGAGTCACTTTATGCTCCTCCTGTTGTGCTGGTATCACCAAAGCACAGTTTCAATAACAGATATTCACATCTGCATGGAAGTCAATGTAAACTTGTTACCGCTGGGTCGAGGTATGCCAATATTAAGTATCATTCCTCCTAGACTTCCAGCTGCAACGTACTAAATGTGAATTTTTGTTAACTTTACTTAGCACACGTCCAAAGAGGAAGTAAAGGTGTGTGTACGGAATTACAACCCTTACTCCAGCAAGGATTCTATTACAGTGGATTACATGGTGATTGGGGGTAGGTATTCAACTGTCATTTAATTAATGGACGTTC
>JAHPZR010049280.1:0-10000 GCA_019787425.1 Platygyra sinensis | reverse complement strand
CCCAGTCGTTAGAATTTCAAGAAATTTGGCAGAAAAATAGATCAGAGATCACGTGAATGATCTATCAAATAAAATCTGAAATTTGACATAGGAAATTTTTAATAATACAGAAAACGATTAACGGCGAATTACGAAAATCGCCTATGTCAAAATTTTATTAGAACCGTGTTGACAGAAGGGATTTAATGTCAATTCTTAGTGTGCAAAATATGAAAACAATCTAACGACTGGATTTTTTTTCCATAAACAAAAACCATTAGTTAAGCCTTGTTTTTAATCAGCATCGTTGCTATGGCAACAGCACACACCCCAGTCAAAATGCGAGAATAAATATTTCTGTGGTTAACCTTGACTCTTGCAAAAAATTGGCACCAAAGCATAAATAGTTTAAAAGTTATGGTGAATTAGGCATAGGCACTTGAAAACTGTGTTCGGCCACCTTAATTAAAATATAGATGGGATCCTGCGCGCGCTGTGATTGGTCAAAACCCCATGTTTTATCAGAGTTTAAAATATAGATAGGACCCTGCGCGCGCTCTGATTGGTCAAAAACCGGTGTTTTATCAGAGTATAAAACATAGAAAAAGCGTGTTTTATTGTTTTGCGCGTGTAAAATCTACATTTTAAAGCAAATGAAGAAGCCTAAGCGTGTATTACACTGTGATAAAACACTCCGGTCATTTGAGAACACTCGAGAAATGACCATCGTGTTTTATCACAGTGTAATACACGGCTTAGGCTTCTTTATTTGTTAAAGAAAATTCGGTAATTTTTCAGTCTTTTTATTGCGCATTAGCCACCACTGAAGGTGGATCAGAGAAGTTAGAGAATGAAGTCCGTCTACATCTTGTTTTATTGAGTCAGAGCCTGCCAAGGTTTTCGCCACGACAACTTTATAACAGCAAGTTCTTTTAAAGGTTCGAATAGTACATTTTCAGATATATTCTGCATATATACTTTGTTACTTTTCCTCATACATTTTGCATGAATTCACAAGAGCTGCAAATTTCTCTGGAAAGTGGCAAGCGAGATATTACAGAAATGTGTAAAACCATGATTCATCAGTTTGAGCGGTACCTCTTTCACATTTCACAGTACAGCAGCAGGAAGTTCTTAATTTGCATTGAAAGCCATCGAAGCACTGGTTACATAAGTCGTATCATTTTTTAATTTCAAAATACTGCGTTCTTGTTTTTCACGCAGAGAAAGTTTTCCACGATGCCTTCCGTATTCGTGACTGCTGTGCACCAAAATCCTGGATTGAAGCGTGACGCTGCCAGTTTATGGATTGAGAATGCCACGCATTCTTCATTCAGCGTTTGTCTGAGGGAACTGCAGAACTACGCAGGATCTCACGAAGATATTCATGTTGTAAGTGTTGTAGTCTCACATGCTGCCATTCCTTTACCTACAATGAACTTCTCAGTTTGCACCTGTATTTTCCGGCTCTATTTTGGCTATCAAGAGTTCTCTTGATGGCCACGACCTATAGCATAAAAGTTCCGGCTGCATGGATGGCTTTAATGTTTTCATGGTAGGGAATCATCAGGCAAGTACCATCCTCAGTGCATAATCTGCTGTTTGATATTTTGTAAATTCATGTAAACCCAAGTGTCTCAGGAAATTTAAGGCTGATTTGTTGTGTTCGTAGTCTCGTCACTCATGGAATGCGTAACAAAACAACTAAACTATTCAGTATAAGTTAAATTTGTTTAACTCTTGTTCTTTTTATTATTACTTTTTCTCTAGAAATGGTTGGCCTTTTCGTCTCTTCACAAGCCTCTCTTCTCAGAACATGATTCAGTGTATTTTGCTAACGCCAAGCATCCTCCTGCAGATTACAACAATGCCTTTTGTAAGGTCAGGGATAAATATACCTTATTACATGTCATCGATACAAATTTTATTTTGCTTAGAGAGGTTGAATTTATTTGAGGCTGTTTATATTGATTTTTGGTTTTAACACAGTCTCACGATGCCCTCTGTGAACTTTTTTTCTTTTTAGGATGTCCTCTTCACCAAAAGATACAAAAACACTCCAACGGTAATTGTTGCAGCACATCATTTATCAAGTGTTGGAAATCTTAAACCAATTCACAATGGTATAACCACTTGGGTGGAGGTAAATCGATGAAGACTATTTTCTGTTGTATTATCAGTTAACCTACAAAGTGTCAATCTTAAGAGCAATCTGTGAGTCTAGCCTAATTAATAATTTTTAATCCTATCACTTCGTTTCTCTTGTTTCTTTCCACGTTTCTAAATTTTCATCGCAATCATTTTAATACTAGAGGTCATTGAACTCGTCTTGTTTCAATATTACTTGAAAAGGTCGTTCAAAAACAAGCCCCAATTGAACTTTGAACCGTGGCGTAGTCTCCTTGTGATTTCTCATGGTAATTTTCACTCTCCCAAACTTAACATATTCAACTTAACATTTCACAAAGATAGGATAAGATAAGATAATCTTTATTTAACACGATCAATTCATTAGCCTATAAAAATACACATCGTATATGCTAAAATATTTAAAACTCAAACTATATACCATAACACCCAAAGCCGGTTTCCTTTAATGCCGTGCGTTAGACTTAAAGAATGTCATTGATCTCACGTTTAAATACCCCCAAACACTCTGTGTTCCTTATATCACATGGTAGACTGTCCCATAATGTGGCACCATTGTAGCTAAAGCTTTTTCGGTAATAATTAGTGCGAGGTAATGGAACATTGAGCTTATTTTCCGAGTCTCTGAGGTCATAAGCAGAGTCACGCCATGTCAACATTTCGCTCTAACTTTCTGTTGTTTTGTTTCCTTTGCGTTTGCTTGATTGTTTGTTTGTTTGTTTGTTTGTTTCCAAGTACATCAACAAGACAGGGTTCCGAGTTTGCTTAAAGGAACTGTACGAGAAAAAGTATGATCCATTATCAGTGTTATACGCGGTCTTATCAGGTAAAGTCTCCTCTTATTGCGCTTTCCAATTCCACGAAAACTCCGTACTCAAAGAATGGTTGAATTTCATCGCTGCCTTCAATCGTCTCAACAGATGCCTCAGAAAACAGATTGTGGGTGTGGGTTATGGTTGGTAAATTTTTCCATCGACTTTCTTTTGTTGTTTTTGTTTTGTTTGTTGACTGACGTCTTAATTATTGTATACAGCAACGGAAATCGCAATCGTTAGTTTGGTTTTGAATTGGAAATTGAATCAGTTACCAATAAGCATTAATCACTTCGCAGCTCTAAGTAATGTTAACTGAATTAGCTACAAAACTAATGAATACGAACAACAAAAGAAAAATGAAATAATAAAACAACAGAGATTTCATCTAGAAGTCGTGTACTTTATTTCCCTTGAGATCATGTGGCCTCCAATATCCTTCCATGCCTAACAATGAAATTCCCATTATATTTTTTAAAATTACTTTCCTCTAAAAACAGTTGTGATTATTCCCTTACCTTCTGAGGATTTTTTTCTACATCTACAGACATTTGCCAGCCAGGATGGACTTACTTTGGAGGTTATTGCTACTTCTCAAGCTCCGCATGCGCCTCATGGTTGACTGCTGAGTCGAACTGTTCCGCAATGAACTCTCACCTAGTGACTGTCCACAACCAGGAGGAAAATGTTTACATTCAGCACCGTCATAACGGAGATAGATCCTGGTTAAGCCTCAATGACCGCAGTGTTGAAGGCACCTTTGTATGGACAAACAAAGAAGTTAGCAGTTTTAGGTTCTGGGCTCCAAAGCAACCAAACAACTGGAACAACGAAGACTGTGTACACACTCTTGGCGCGAGGCATGGATACACTTGGAATGACGTGCCATGTGATAACTGCTTCAACTTTACTTGCTTTGCAGGTAATAGGTCTATTGTTTAATGCGATTTTTGTTTTTATTTACGTTCTATAATTTATTAACGCAAAATAGTACACTTCCCAGAAGTTCGACGGGATGTTCTAACGCACTGTAACCGGTTCTATGATTTATTTTCAAAATAATTTGTAAGGAATCAATGCTTTTATAGCATTTATTTGATTTCTATTTCTTATTTATTTCATGTTTAATTGTCTCAGACCTAGATGAGTGCACTACCAACACCCATAACTGTGACGTCAATGCAGACTGTGCTAATACTGTGGGCTCGTATTCCTGTAAGTGTAGAGCTGGATACACAGGAAATGGACACACTTGCAGTGGTAAGAAACAAACAAATAATCAAAAGAAACTGAAGAAAATCAAAGAATGAATAGATTTCATGTTGATGCTGAATGTAATAACAATCTATGAAACTTATCCTAGGTTGACGGGCTGATAGCAATGTTGTACCTAGAAAAGTTACCCCTCTTGAGAAATCCTTCACTGAACACTAAAGCTGGTATATAAACAGTAGTCTCCAGCTTTTTAATATTTAAAGCAGCTCAACAATGCTGACCTACCTATTCTTTAACTTTGTGATGTCATTTAATCCACTCGTACATTACTATTTTGATGTTTAGCTTTATTTATTTGATTTTGTTTTGTACATCCATTCGATTTCCGAAGCTGTATTGTCAAAACTGTCTCGCGAAATATTGTCCGTTAGTTTTTAATAACATTACCTGACTGTTTTTATAAATTCAAAGTCGCATTATAAAATGAGTCCGATGATCGTTAAACGATCGAAACAAGTTTTTTCTAACAAACTGAAAGTGGATGTCAGATTTTTAAAGAAAATAATATATTTTTCACTAGTAAATATTGAAGAGACTTTTCTCAAGTTGTCTGCTTTTATACGCTGAGTGAAGTAGTTAGACTAACAACAGCTCTAAGTTCTATACCATACAGTTGAATCCCGCTATTCGCGAGCTCTTGAAGAAAACGAAAAAGAATACATGTGGTTTGCAATAGCAGGAAAAGGAATAGCCGTCAGGAAATGACTGAATGGTGAATCCAAAAGAAATGTTTTGAGTTCGAAGTAACGGGGAATTAAAATTAACCGGTAAATAATCTTGCCCGCTCAGGAGCCAAAATGCAATCAGGGAGCGCGTACTATTGTAGCCATATAATAATGAAATTCATTATTACACGACTAAGTTAGTTCAGAGGGCCAATAACTAAAATTAGCCAATCAGATTGCTCCGTTGCCGGTCCAATATTCTATAAGTTGGACCGGGCACTGTCCCGAATGATCCCGCACGAAGATTTCTCGTAGTTTTACTTCTCTTTTTTTCTAAAAGTATTTACTCCACATAAAATGTTATTTTTGTTTTCTTCCAACAGCGCGCTTGAAGTTTATGGTGTCTTTGCAGTCTATCATTTGGGTTTTTCTTCAGTTCGTGTAATAAATTTCCTGTTAACCAAGCTTGCTCGGGACCGTACTGGGAGAATATCGGCCCTTGGTCTTTTTTGTACGGACCTCGCTGCGCTCGGTCCTTACTGTCAAGACCTCGGGCCGATATTCTCCCAGTACGGCCCTCGCGCTTGGTTAATAAGATATATGTATCTACTCCTTTAACTTTACTCTTATTATTTCTTTGATCTTATCGGAAACAAGAGTAAAGCAACATCTCTGGAAGAATTCAGTGCCAGATGTTCATGAACATTGCCAGCTCACGGGACTTTCAAATTCAGTGGATTCTAGCAAACAAAAGTTCTCGCCACAGAAAGTAAAACTTCCAAACGCCGTATCAGGGAGGCTATTGAGATACGATTACCAAAGCCCTCTTTGAACAGACAATGGCTTCGCCTTAACCAACATCCATGACATCACCTTAGCCCCCTAGAGACCATAATGAACAACATACATTAACCCTTTTAACATTAGAAATTACTTTTTTATATTTTAATCCTTTAATCTTGTTTTAGACATAGACGAGTGCTCTTCCAACTCTCATAGCTGTGATGCCAACGCTGTTTGTAACAATACTCGTGGATCTTACAATTGCACATGTAAAGCTGGATATTTAGGAGACGGCAAAAACTGCACTGGTAGTTTATTTTTACTTTACAATAACAATAATAATAATAATATCGTTTTGATGAATCTTACGACGTTTTTGAAGTTCATTTTTTAATCAAAACATGTTCCGGATGAAACATCCATCGTGAGTTGTACAATGAGAAATAAAATAAAATTGTGCAATAAATAGTGCAACAAAGGATTATAAGAGATGAAGGCGCGAACGAAGTTCGGTGGAACCGAAAGAAATATCCCTTTTTTAATAGAGAGATAACCTTTTCATACTTTTTATCCTTTAATCATGTTTTAGACATAGACGAGTGCTCTTCCAATTCTCATAGCTGTGATGCCAACGCTGTTTGTAACAATACTCGTGGATCTTACAATTGCACATGTAAAGCTGGATATCTAGGAGATGGTGAAAACTGCAAAGGTAGGTTATTTTTAGTCAATAATAATAATAATAATAACAATAATAACAATAACAATAAAATAATAAAAATCAGAGAAGTTGAAAGAATTAAAAGCAAATGATGTGTTTGCGAAGACAGGAATAAACATCACCACGTAAGGGCCCAAACACCTTGGCGCGGCAATTTTCGAGGCAAGATTTTTGTCACTGCTAGTTTTTCCAGCTCTACCGAATACCCGAAGCAAGTGGCGGCTCTCGAATGCATCGCCGCAAAGCCAGCAAACTGAATTTCGTGGATGACCTCCAAAAACGTTAATACTAGTAAATTACCGAATTTGCCGTTCTTCTCAGCCACAATGGCGAGTCCCAGTTGGAGATTTATACGCGAACCTTCCCCAAACTATTTAGTTCTAAGAAAATTCTATCAACCAATCAAAATGCATAATTTTTTACTTCATACTCGACCACAATTTCTTCAAATATGATGGCGACCACTACAAACAGTGTTTGTATGTGCCATAGGTTTAGCCGACCTGGTTATGGAAGAAATTGAGGAAACGGCGATCTCCACATTCCCGTACCCTCCCAACTGGTGGTTTCGCTATGTTGACGATAGTCATTCTTGTTTAAAAAAGGATCAAGTCGACGAGTTTCATAAACATCTGAACTCAATTAACCCGAATATGCAAATGGTGAAACAGAGAATTAACTCTGAAGTGTAAAATTGAAGTGCTAATTAAACCCATGAATAACCCACTGGGCGTTGGCCCTAGTAAAGGGAATCAGGGAACCACACGAGGTAAAGAAAAAATCTTTTCACCTCGGTGGGAATCGAATCCACGACCTCCGGATTAGATCATCCACCGTTACTCTGTCGACTGAGCTACGAGGTCGGACAAAGAAAGTCGGGGACGAATTTAAGAGGTGAATCGCGGCGAAGAGAAAGTAAGGGTACATATGAATGTTGTGCCGCGTAGCACTATGAACACAAATGGTGGAACAGAGAATTAACTCTGAAGTGTAAAATTAAAGTGCTAATTAAACCCATGGTTAAACATGGGTTTAATTAGCATTTTAATTTTACACTTCAGAGTTAATTCCCTGTTCCACAATTTGTGTTTATAGTGCTACGCGGCACAACATTCATATATAACCCGAATATACTGTTCACTTTAGAACTAGAAAACACCAATTGGCAAGGCTTACCTTGTCTAGACACCATTACAAGTAGACGCGGCACAGAAATTCAAGTGGTTGTTTGCAGAAAACCGACACACACCGACCGTTATCTCGATTTCTTTTCGTGTCACCCTTTGTGCCAAAAAAGATCCGTGGTCAACAATCTGCTGAAAAGAATAAAAAAACATTCCATCAGCGAATAAAGGAAGACGAACAGAAACGCAACGACTCAAAGCCGTTCTGCGAGAGGGCGTTAAGCAAACAACCCGCCGAGAACAATTTCAATGGCTTTGTAGTGTTGCCGTATATGTACAGGGTGTTTCCGAGAAAACGGCTTGAAACGACAAAAGATCAAACTAGCTTACAAACCACAAGTGACCATCAACAGCCTTTCGCCACGTCCCCAAGAGCTAGACGATTCTGACCGCCAGAAATCAGGCATAGTGTACAGAATCAACTGGACACGCAGAGTGTAATTTTGTGTACTATGGCCAAACACCAGGTCATTTAAGGTGGCTCAAAACAGTTTCCAGCACATTCCAAGACTTAGATTTTAATGGGTCATAATTAACACTCTTTATAAATTGAGGGTACAATCATGGTATCAAAAAACTGCCCAATCACTGGCAAACACGTTGGTTTAATTTTCGTGACACAATAGGTTACCATAGCAACACTATGACCTGGTAAAAACACCCTTAATTTGAGCTTTTAGCGCTTATATTTTAAAAACGGCACGGTGAAATTTTTTTCTTATTGTAGAATTTTGATAAGCAGGATAAGATGTTTCTTTTGGCAAAGTTTAAAAAGATTCTGTACGTGGGGTTCAGAGCCACCTTAAATTTTCAAAAAATTAAGGTGGCTCTGAACCCCATGTACAGAATTTTTTTAAACTTTGCAAAAAGTTGCATCTTATCATGTTGACTACAATTCGATAATAAAAAATGGGGGTCACCGAGCTCGTTTTCGAGTTATAAGCCCTTAAAGCTAAAATAAAGGGTGCTTTTAGGAGGTCATATTGTTACTATGGTAACTTATTGAGCCACAATATTAACAGCAACTTGTTCACCGATGATTGGGGAGTTTGCTGATACCATGATCTTGTCATCAACTGGTATAGAGTGGTTATAATGATCTATCAAACTGTAAGTCTTGGAAAGTGCTGGAAACTGTTTCCAGCCATGTTAACTAAGAGAGTTTAAGAAGCTACGACGGCGATGCCGAGTAAAATAGCAGAAAAAATTAAAAGTCGAATGTTGGCGGACATTGTTTATAGCTTTTTCAATATTGTAAGCGGGTTCTTCCATTGTGATTTCTCGGAGGTCGGCGCTGAGCTTTGGTTATGATTTTACTTTTAATGGCAAATACCATCCGAATATATACCTGTTGAGGAATTAAAGCCATTCATATATTTACGAATACTGATAAAAGCGACGCAAAATTTGGAACATGATATTCCAGATAAAATTTGTTTGCGTTGCAAGGTGGTATCGTATAAAAAGCACATCATCACCAGTCTTTTTATGTATTTTATTTTTGCAGAGTTTCTTAAATATTCCAGCATTCTAGGGAGCAACCAGATTTTTTTGACGTGGCTGGATAAATGGTTACAGCCTGTGACTCGCCAATCTTCTAAATGGAATCGTTGCTACCAGGCAACTGTAAATGGCTGGTCTTCCTATACCTTCCATTCATCCTGTGACAACAAAGGTCCATCTGTCACAATTATCCGTGTTGGGAAATATATTTTTGGAGGATACACAAGTCGATCATGGAGTAAGTGAAACGATGAATTTTTACAGGAATAGGTTTTGAAATTTAACTGCTAGAATAATCTTAACATAACGCCTAGTAGTAGGGGGAGAGTCTGACGAATACCACTTTTTCCGGTAGGCCTTGAAGCGCCGAAATAATGCGTTCAACGTCGGGTCTCAGCCAGCTTCGACCCGCCGCTGAGCGCATTATTTCGGCGATTCTAAGGCCCACCGGAAAAAGTAGTATTCGTCAGACTCTCCCCCTACTACTGGGGCATTGTATACGAATTATTATCTCAATTAGAAAAATGCTGCGTGATTTTAAATGAAAGGTCACAGAGGGTATAACATTTGTCCGTGGTTAAAAAATGGCAAGCGCGAGATATGTGGAAAATCTTGCCGCGAAGAATATTGCAAAGTCCACAGGCGCTATATCAGGAATGGAAGTAGAATTCCGCTCCCATGCTTGAATTGCGGCATTGGAGTAAGGAGCCAGATTCAACTATGCCGCGAATGTGGGAGAGAAAACGTGAGAAGAGGTGCGTGTTGGACTAGGAACTTACGATACAGTTCTGGAATGGCAGTTTTTAACTACAATCAAGATAAAACGGCTGCCAATTACAACTTTGTTCGCGCTCTTTATTTTAGCCCCCAAAAATTAAAAGACAATGAATTTTTATTGCAAGATAAAAACCCATTTGAATATCTACACTG
>JAHPZR010049279.1:0-12500 GCA_019787425.1 Platygyra sinensis | reverse complement strand
TACCCTGACCCGATCTCAATGCATCTGGATGCCTCTGTTAAAAGCTTTCGGCCAAAGCACTAGTTGGCGACAGATTCAGGACTCCGTGGAAGAATTATTCTGTCAATTGATTTTTCAAAGCAACCTAACTAGGTTAAAGGAATAAAAGTAAAAGTAAATCAAAGGTTGCATGATTTGTAGTCGTCATTTCAAAAAAGTTTCTACGGATTAAAACACGAGGTTTTTACCTTAATGTTTGTGTTTCGTTCTTTATAGTTTGTCCTAATAGCTAGTCTATGGCAATTGCCACGTTCAACGCATTGCCGTAAAGTGACCCATGATTGTATTATGCAACCACTGCACTTACTTAATATTTATTCGTGATCCTTATTTTTTTTTTACCTTTTTAGACCCTTTATTTTCTCTTGCATCCAAATGCATGAGCATCGATTCTCCCTCAGACTAAAGGTAACTCGTGTGGACAATTGTTAGTTTCTGAGTTAACTATCAAAGTTATTAGACGGCTGGCCACACGTACATAATCGTTTTACATTTTTCACAGTTTTGCTTCTTAATGATAAGTTGCAACTAAATTGCGGGACCCTTGAAGTTGTTATTCTTTTCACAAAACTGCCGGAAATCTCCGCTAGGAATTAAATGGTTAAACTTCAATATTTAGTGCGTCCTGGGGGAAATTTTTGGAAAGAACGGAACGTCACTCCAGAAAGGTTTGGTCGAAAACTTTCGAACCGGAATACTCACAGAGAAGCCTTGGTTTGCAATCGTAAAGCAGTAGTTTACACTCTGAGCTTAAAACCCTGCTACTTACAAAACTAGTTTTAGTCTCGCTATGCACAGGCTAACGAATAATTGATAGGTCACAACAGAAACACAATGGGAAAGGAATGTTGTTCGAATGTGAGCAGCCGTTCGTGGGGAGGAGCGTTGCGTGACGACACTAAGAACGGCTGCGAGGGAGACTAGGCTCGCTTCAATTCTAAAGCGTAAACAACCTCGGTGAACGCATTCGAAAACAAGAACCTAACTTACCAAACAAAGCTAAATGACCAATCTATGCATGCTTGCATGATTCTAGACTAATGTATTGATCATTATATTTAGGCTGGTTGCTCCATCTTAACATTTAAGAAACAATTTATTTACACAATGGCATGCCTTCCCAACGAAATATGTATTTCGTTGCGTTTCGACATGTTACATGCAACTTAAATGAAGCGTGTAATTTTTTTCACCTGACAGCGTTTGTAAGATTTCGTCTAGTAGCTACTTGGAAATCGTTCGTTATTTCACATAGCTATAGCCATAACAGACAACGTTCATTTAATATTTCAATTAGATAACTGATCCTCTTAAGCTCTATTGACTTTCAGAAAGATTAATCAAGCAACATCGTAAAAACCACAGCCGATTACATGGGGTTTAATTTTCCTTTTGGAATACTCTTCTGTATTTACAGGCAGTCTACTGTTGTAAACTAAACAGAGACGCAAGAAGTCACTTGAAATGACTTGCTACTCAAAATGGCTTAAGCCAATCCCACAAATCATTTTTTCTCCAAGTGTATATAAATACCACATTTCTTGCGCTGTAACCTGTGTTTCTTTCAAAAATTTTGACCGGGCCTCGCCCTAAACTTAATCATAACAACATTACGCAACCATTGATTAAGAATGGAAAATATATTTCTGCTTGATTTTGCTTCAGGATTTTGTTTGCTTGGTCAATACAATGCGGAGAGGTATAGTTTAATATTTAGTTGACTGGACGTTATCACAGTTTGTCTTATCGAAAAAGTGTGTCAACACTACGTTCAGATAGTTAGCATCGGAACCATCACCTAAATTGACCCGTTTTCGTACTTGAAGATTCAGTGGTAGTCTCATTACTTCCGAATTAAAATCAGCCTTGAGTGGTTCGAATCTTCGCTTTCTGTTTCACGCTCGTCGCACGTAAATTCAACTGATTTTTGATTACATGTCTGTTTTCCATACTTTGCAAAATCCGCCCAGAAATTGTTTCTCGTGAGTTTAGAACAAGGAAAAAGGCAAAGACTTGTAATCGAGGATAGTAACTTTTAATTTTACGCGTCGTTAGGCCCGGTTCAGACGCCGATCTTTTCATGAGCCGAACTTGACATGGTCAACTTCGCTTAAAGGAGTGTTTGCTTGTGTCGTGTGTTTTGACTCTCTTAAGAAAAATGAATCAGTAAACCGCCATACCGACGCGTCACTCGCCAAAATTAACTTTACTTTGAGTAATTAGAAAGTGTCTGCGGTTTGGAGTTGGCCATGCGTTCACAAATTATTCGGAAACCGAGTGCAATTACATAATCATTATTTTTTCACAGGATTCAATTTAACAAAAACTTAAAGTGGTACTATGATCAAATTTTTACCCCTTGATAGTTTAGGTGTATCACATAGAATTCCACGAAAGAATCAAAACGCCGTTTACCGTTTGCAAATATCTACATTAGTTTCAAAGATATTTAAGTTTGAAAAATGTGCTAAATATGCAAATGAGATTACTGATGACGTCATACACTCAACCCCATATTATCTCAAGTACATAAAAAGAGCTATCTTGGCCAATTTGCAACACAGATCATTGAAACTTGGCAGGCTAATAGTTCTATAGGAAACACACCCGTAGCTATAAAAATTATGTTCCCATGGCAACTCACTCTGTCCCAGTCCCCACCCACTTGATTTCAGTATGTTAGTGATTTTCAGCTCGAAAAACGCTAAACACGGCCACTAACTGGAGCTAACATATTTATATGCCTGCTGGATCATACATACGAGGCAGCATTTGCAAATATGAAAACACAACGCTGAAGGGGGCCAGAAATGCCTTTAATATTGGGGAGGTCTGGAACCCAGTATGTTGTCATGGTAACAGAATTGTTATGCTCATATTGTGTTGCACATTTAGTAGAATCTTACTGCAAAGAATCAAAAATTTCTGATACAAACTGGCCGAGATATCTCTTTTCATCATATCTGAACAAAATCTGCTTAAGTGTATGACGTCATCACTTGGCTAATTTGCATATTTTAAAAACTTGAATTTCTCTGGAACGAAAAGAGATATTTGAAAATAGCAAAGGGTATTTTTCTTCTCATGCAGTCTACTTTTTATGTTTCAAAATGGCTTAAATAGGAAGGGTGCGATTTTCGTCATAGTACCACTTTAAAAGGTTTGTTTTGATGATTGTAGCAATCTACATCGCCTGAAGCATCTTACTGGTCTATTCATGAGACAAACTCGTCCGTTTCTATAAGGGAAACTCAATTTAAGATCAGGGACATAAATACGAATAATTTTTAATGAAGTTTTATCAAGAAATAGTCTAACTTTAAACAATGAATCAGGGGACCGCCATACCGACGCGGCACTCGTAATCTTTACTTTGGTAATTAGAAAGTGTAGGCGGTTTGGAGTTAGGCCATGGTTTCACGGAAGATTCACAAACCGAATGAACTCGATGATGCGAACAGGATTCAACTTAACAAAAGCTTGAGAGGTTTGTTTTGATGGTATTAGCAATTTACATCGCCTGGAGTTTTGTTTTAGGAACTGCTATCTTATACACCACATCAGTAACTACTGCAGATATAAAACCCTGTGTAACTGCGTTTATTACCATTTACTTAAGAGTAAACTATACAGAATCATACCAACTGATGCGGGGACTTAAGATTTGAAAAGTGACGTCATTCCCAATACCTGCGTGCAAACTTAAGTAGGTTTTCCGCTTTTTAAACAATAGTTGTTTTAAAAATGAGCACACGGTTATCTCGTGTTATTCCGTAAATTCTGACAGGAAGTTCTAGATTCATGATCATGTTAGGAAATTGAAAAGAGTTGCCCACCTTGCGCGCTTGATTGGAGTTAACAGCTACAGCAGGATAAAAAAGGCACTGTAACATCCGCTATAAAGAAGCTAACCATTAACCCTAACCCTTATCAGTATTTCAGTGCTTAGGCCTATAATCAGTATTTACTTTGTGTACGCATCACAAGGTCTCCAAGGGCGCTTTGAGATATGGAAACAAGTCCTAACCATCATTTTCAATTGTTTCTGGGTAATGTTTTCTCGCAAAACGTTGTTGCTAAATATTACGTAATGTTTTTGTGAGCGCAAAAGAGTTAAAAAAGCGCCGTTTTAAGTTTTTTCAAACTTCTAGTTTATTTACCGCTAACTGACCAAGGTCTTAGGCTCTTGTTCCCACGCATTGATGATATTATCGGAAATTCGGGAAAATAATTTGCATGCCTGATGCGGCAAATCAATAATTCAAGGTTTTCTTTAACTCAGAAGGGAATAGATATTAAATATGTAAGCTCAAGAGTCAGTCTGGGAGGGCAAACAATAATTTCAGCGAAGAATGTGACTCAGGATTTATGAGTTTGTATGCCGAGTGTGAAGTAAGTGTGTAACTGCAAGGTCAAGTGTGTGACCTGCGATGATTGAGCAGGGTTTTAAGAGCAATCTAAACAACAAGTTATGCCCAGTAAAGCTCGCATTCAACACCTCAATGCTTTAGAATCTAAACATCACGGTAGTTCATTCCTATATTTCGATCATACGAATAGAATCCAGGTGTTATGCTCGTGACGCACTGTTATTTTAAGGATTATAGCGAGGGATTTTGTGTTCAGTTACCTTCAATGGACAAAAAAATATTCAGACAATGTTTATGTCATTGACGTCGAAAGAAACGCTAATAAATTGATTCTATAATATTCAACTTCCTTAGATTTCTCCCTTCTCTCTTTGTTAAAACTGGTCTTTTGTCACGTTAACTGAAGAGCCATTGTCACCAAAAACTAACAGATGCCAAAAATTTTATTCGTGATTTCATCAGGCCAAGGGTGGTTCTTAACCTTAGTAAAATTAGTTTTCAAAAAGAAAGTTGGACTTAAGTGATATTTCAGCGAGTCAAAAATTTAGCTAATCTGCCTCATTGTAAAAATCCTGCGTGACATAGCTATGCAGTGACAATTCTTGATTGGCACCTGTCTCTTCAAATTACTTGAAACTCATGTTGTAAACTAAGATAGGTTTAATCTTTCTTTGTGTGAAATGGCAATAAAATTTATTGTATTCTGTAGCCAGGAGCGGAGTCTAAATTCGATGCTTATTTTAATGCAATTTTTGGGATTTCGGGCAAAACACCAGGAGGGGTGGTCTAACTCTCAAGGGAAAAATCGCAGAGCCGGCCCACTTTGTCTTTTACAGTTGTTTGGTAGTCCCTTCAATCTGGCAAAGTTTCGTCCAAATTGGAGAGATGGCATGTATCACCCCTGCGTGGTCCTCTTGCAAACTCGGTCTTAAGATCGGCTGTAATCCTTAACTGAAAGCTTTAATTATCCAAAGTAAAGTTTGCGACGAACGTGTCGGTATGGCGGCTCACGTTTTTGTTTTCTCAAGAGGGTCAAAACAAGTGGACCATTAGCGACCATTAGCAAACATAGAAAACGCTATTTATAATCTACAAACAAGATTGACAACTAAATCTTAAGACTAATTTCGGCAAAAAGGAACGCGTTTTTCATCAATTTAGGTCAATTCAACCAGAACATTTACGAAGCCGACATCAAAGCAACTTCCTGTCGTTCTAAGCATATTCTGGAGAGGATCAGTGCTTCAATGCACTTCAAAATAGTTTGACCATTTCTTGCAAGTATTCTTCGAAAAAAGGCTCATAAAAAGAGAATTTGCTACAATCTGCCCGCCTTCCTCCCTCCCCTCCGCCGTTGTTGGTTTTTTCTTCTTTGAACATGTATTTAATAATGTATAAGTTTTTAAACTTTTTGAGCAAGAAGAGAATTGTGCTCTAATTGATCAGTTGTGTAACCTCCATCCGAACTGTGAACGTAAACAATTACAAGCACTCAAGAAACGAAAGAAAACTTTTTTAATCAAAAGTTGATGGCACCTTTCAAGATATGCAATACAAAGAGATAAACAAGAAAGGAAAAGAAGATACATACCGAATTCAAAACGAACCGCTTAAGGCTAGATAGACTATCACCATGTATAACAGCACAAACAGCATTCCGCTTGAAATCCGAGAGAAGCGTTCAACTTTTTAGAGCTGGAAAGTTCAAAATTTGCAATCTTTGTTAAGAGAGTTTTGAAATCTGATTCTTAAAACAAAGGCATGTCGTTTTGATGTCGCCGCCTCGCAAATTTTTCTGGTTGAATTGGCATAAACTGGTCAAAAGTAAGTTTTCTTTAACCAAAGTTAATTTTAACTTTTAGACCACAGTCAACTTCGCTTAAAGGAGTGTTTGCTTGTGTCGTGTGTTTTGACTCTCTTAAGAAAATGAATCAGTAAACCGCCATACCGACGCGTCACTCGCAAAAATTAACTTTACTTTGGGTAATTAGAAAGTGTCTGCGGTTTGGAGTTGGCCATGCTTTCACAAATTATTCGGAAACCGAGTGCAATTACATAATCATTAATTTTTTCACAGGATTCAATTTAACAAAAACTTAGTGGTACTATGATCAAATTTTTACCCTTGATATTTTAGGTGTATCACATAGAATTCCATGAAAGAATCAAAACGCCGTTTACCGTTTGCAAATATCTGCATTGTTCCAAAGATATTTAAGTTTGAAAAATGTGCAAAATATGCAAATGAGATGGCTGATCACGTCATACACTCAACCCAATATTATCTCAAGTACATAAATTGAGCTATCTTGGCCAATTTGCAACACAGATCATTGAAACTTAGCAGGCTAATAGTTCTATAGGAAACACACCCGTAGCTATAAAAATTATGTTCCCATGGCAACTCACTCTGTCCCAGTCCCACCCACTTGATTTCAGTATGTTAGTGATTTTCAGCTCGAAACACGCTAAACACGGCCACTAACTGGAGCTAACATATCTATCTGCCTGCTGGATCATACATACGAGGCAACATTTGCAAATATGAAAACACAACGCTGAAGTGGGCCAGAAATGCCTTTGAGAGTGGGGAGGTCTGGAACCCAGTATGTTGTCATGGTAACAGAATTGTTATGCTCATATTGTGTTGCACATTTAGTAGAATCTTACTGCAAAGAATCAAACATTTCTGATACAAACTGGCCGAGATATCTCTTTTCATCATATTTGAACAAAATCTGCTTAAGTGTATGACGTCATCACTTGGCTAATTTGCATATTTTAAAAACTTGAATATCTCAGGGACGAAAAGAGATATTTGAAAATAGTAAACGGCATTTTTCTTCTCATGCAGTCTTCTTTTTTATGTTTCAAAATGGTTTAAATAGGAAGGGTGCGATTTTCGTCATAGTACCAGAGGTTTGTTTTGATGATCGTAGCAATCTACATCGCCTGAAGCATTTTACCGGTCTATTCATGAGACAAACTCGTCCGTTTCTATAAGGGAAACTCAATTTAAGATCAGGGACATAAATACGAATAATTTTTAATGAAGTTTTATCAAGAAATAGTCTAACTTTAAACAATGAATCAGGGGACCGCCATACCGACGCGGCACTCGTAATCTTTACTTTGGTAATTAGAAAGTGTAGGCGGTTTGGAGTTAGGCCATGGTTTCACGGAAGATTCACAAACCGAATGAACTCGATGATGCGAACAGGATTCAACTTAACAAAAGCTTGAGAGGTTTTTTTTGATGATATTAGCAATTTACATCACCTGGAGTCTTGTTTTAGGAACTGCTATCACATACACCACATTTTAGCTACTGCAGATATAAAACCCTGTGTAACTGCGTTTATTACCATTTACTTAAGAGTAAACTATACAAAATGATACCAACTGATGCGGGGAACTTAAGATTTGATAAGTGACGTCATTCCCAATACCTGCGTGCAAACTTGCGTAGGGTTTCCGCTTTTTAAGCAATAGTTGTTTTAAAAATGAGCACACGGTTATCTCGTGTCATTGCTCTTGCGTAACTTCTGCCAGGAAGTTCTAGATTCATGACCATGTTAGGAAATTGAAAAGAGTTGCCCACTTTGCGCGCTTGATTGGAGTTAACAGCTACAGCAGGATAAAAAGGCACTGTAACATCCACAGCACTCATCAGTTGATACCAAGACACCAGAGAAGCTACTTTGGCCTTGTTTAGATCACGTGAAAAGAAAAGGTAAGCATCTAAGAGTATTTGTCCAAGTGAACCTTTCCAAAATACAAAGCTGATCAGAGAGATGAAACTTTTACAATCGCTGTGTATATTCATTAAACCCCTTAGAGAGTTTTTTATCACTTGAGATAAAATTTCGTTGTTTTAACGCTAAGCTGACTGTAAAATCAGAATGTATTAAGCCATTTTTCCTATACTATGGACTTTTTTCGTGTAATTGAATACTGAATACCGGCAGGTTTAGAGAGCATTCAAGAATTCGAAGCCAAAAGTAATAATCACGCTAAGTGTGTCTTCGGTTGCACTCTTTTCTGTGACTAAATGTAGCCCAACAAATTGTGCCTCGTGCGTAATTTTCACTGAAAGAAAACTGGCCGCAAATTATTCTCAGCTAACGTCTTTTTTTTATCTGATTGTAAACGAAACCAATACACTCCTTTGTTTTCAAGAACCTTTTTTAGAAGAACGTCGATGCTAAAATTGATTAAATGGTGTAATAACATGCGTAGAACTTACTCGCGCGTTTGGACTAAGCAACAAAGCATAGTTATTCACTTGCATGGAGATTAAACTATCATCATTAACATATTAACACTTGAATCAAGTTATATTCTCTTTTTTCAAATACGGAGGACATGTATATAACAGCGTTTAAAGTTTGTAGAGGCGGGGCTTTCTTTCCTGTGTGTGTTTTTGAGTAAAGGAAGGCAACCCGGCGTTATTGAATAGTTCTGGCTTCTTGAGCGCTCTCTGAAACTTGCCTCGTTCATCACCGCACGGTATTCGGTTATGCAATGCCGCCTTTGTAGTACAATCAATGTCGCGTCATTACTCTTTTGAACTGCTTAGACAAACAGTTCTGGAATCATAACAGTCCTTGGAAAATGGCCAATCATTTAGGTCAGGCTTGCGCGATTGATTGAAGTTAAAACAACATAAAATGACTCTGCAAAGGTCTGATACACACATCAGTTGCTACCACGACACCAGAAGGCTACTTTGGCACGGTTAAGAGAAGAAAAGTTCAGTCTCTAACAGAACTTGTACAAGTGAGCTTTTCGAAATTGCAAAGCTGATCAAAGAGGTGAAACTTGTAAAATTACTGCTTATATTTAAAGGTATTTTTGCTGCAGGAGTTTACTGAGACATTCTTAGCATTAAACGTTTTCTGACATTATGTTTCTTAGTGTTGAGCAACATGGCAGCCACAGAAATAACCTTGTTTTCAGAGCCAAACTATGGAGGTGTCTCTAAGGTAGATAGATAGATAGATAGATAGATAGATAGATAGATAGATAGATAGATAGATAGATAGATAGATAGATAGATAGATAGATAGATAGATAGATAGATAGATAGATAGATAGATAGATAGATAGATAGATAGATAGATAGATAGATAAGATAGATAGATAGATAGATAGATAGATAGATAGATAGATAGATAGATAGATAGATAGATAGATAGATAGATAGATAGATAGATAGATAGATAGATAGATAGATAGATAGATAGATAGATAGATAGATAGATAGATAGATAGATAGATAGATAGATAGATAGATAGATAGATAGATAGATAGATAGATAGATAGATAGATAGATAGATAGATAGATAGATAGATAGATAGATAGATAGATAGATAGATAGATGATAGATAGATAGATAGATAGATAGATAGATAGATAGATAGATAGATAGATAGATAGATAGATAGATAGATAGATAGATAGATAGATAGATAGATAGATAGATAGATAGATAGATAGATAGATAGATAGATAGATAGATAGATAGATAGATAGATAGATAGATAGATAGATAGATAGATAGATAGATAGATAGATAGATAGATAGATAGATAGATAGATAGATAGATAGATAGATAGATAGATAGATAGATAGATAGATAGATAGATAGATAGATAGATAGATAGATAGATAGATAGATAGATAGATAGATAGATAGATAGATAGATAGATAGATAGATAGATAGATAGATAGATAGATAGATAGATAGATAGATAGATAGATAGATAGATAGATAGATAGATAGATAGATAGATAGATAGATAGATAGATAGATAGATAGATAGATAGATAGATAGATAGATAGATAGATAGATAGATAGATAGATAGATAGATAGATAGATAGATAGATAGATAGATAGATAGATAGATAGATAGATAGATAGATAGATAGATAGATAGATAGATAGATAGATAGATAGATAGATAGATAGATAGATAGATAGATAGATAGATAGATAGATAGATAGATAGATAGATAGATAGATAGATAGATAGATAGATAGATAGATAGATAGATAGATAGATAGATAGATAGATAGATAGATAGATAGATAGATAGATAGATAGATAGATAGATAGATAGATAGATAGATAGATAGATAGATAGATAGATAGATAGATAGATAGATAGATAGATAGATAGATAGATAGATAGATAGATAGATAGATAGATAGATGGATGGATGGATGGATGGATGGATGGATGGATGGATGGATAGATAGATAGATAGATAGATAAATAAACAAATAAATGAATAAACAAATAGAATAATAAATCATTCAAATATGTTGCATATAGATATATTCTGAGCTTTACCGGACACCAATTCACAGAGTCCCAAATAGGTTTAGAGCTCCAGGGCTTCAGGCCGCCATAAACAGGGTTATAGGGCTCCAAGAATTTGAGAAATAGGCCTCGAGGCTTAATTTTTAGGCCTGTAAGCAGCGAAACAATAAGGCTCCGGGTCCCACAGCACAAATTTAAGGGCTCCTGTGTCCATCAACACCCTCTTGGGGACCCTGAGTTCATTGAAACAACTTGCATCATTTTATACATTGATCATGGCAATCCGTTGCAGACTTGGAATTACAGTTGCTTCCAAAATTTCCACAAGCAATTTTTGAATCAACTCCTCAACAAGATCAAAAGTCATGTTGCACGCAGTCGGTTACATTTATATTTTGAAAAAGAACTCCAATCGACGAATTGCAATCCTCACTAAATGAAAACAGCCAACCAGTGAAGGTCGAAAGATGAGATTGTTTTCTTCTTTCAGGGTTTTGCCATAGCCGTACAGGACTTGACTAAAATCGAGGGGTTTCCCAACGGCGCGCAGTCTGCTGAGGTTGGAGCTAATGCACGGGCCTGGGAGGTGTTTCAATTGCCCGACTATCAAGGAAAGGGAGCAACTCTACATCAAGGCAAGAAATACCCTGACCCGATCTCAATGCATCTGGATGACTCTGTTAAAAGCTTTCGGCCAAAGCACTAGTTGGCGACAGATTCAGGACTCCGTGGAAGAATTATTCTGTCAATTGATTTTTCAAAGCAACCTAACTAGGTTAAAGGAATAAAAGTAAAAGTAAATCAAAGGTTGCACGATTTGTAGTCGTCATTTCAAAAAAGGTTTCTACGGATTAAAACACGAGGTTTTTACCTTAATGTTTGTGTTTCGTTCTTTATAGTTTGTCCTAATAGCTAGTCTATGGCAATTGCCACGTTCAACGCATTGCCGGAAAGTGACCCATGATTGTAACCACTGCACTTAGTTAATATTTATTCGTGATCCTTTTTATTTTTACCTTTTTAGACCCTTTATTTTCTGTTGCAACCAAATGCATGAGCATCGATTCTCCCTCAGACTAAAGGTAACTCGTGTGGACAATTGTTAGTTTCTGAGTTAACTATCAAAGTTATTAGACGGCTGGCCACACGTACATAATCGTTTTACAGTTTTCACAGTTTTGCTTCTTAATGATAAGTTGCAACTTAATTGCGGGACCCTTGAAGTTGTTATTCTTTTCATAAAACTGCCGGAAATCTCCGCTAGGAATTAAATGGTTAAACTTCAATTTTTAGTGCGTCCTGTGGGAAATTTTTGGAAAGAACGGAACGTCACTCCAGAAAGGTTTGGTCGAAAACTTTCGAACCGGAATACTCGCAGAGCCTTGGTTTGCAATCGTAAAGCAGTAGCTTAAAACCCTGCTACTTACAAAACTAGTTTTAGTCTGGCTATTCACAGGCTAACGAATAATTGATAGGTCACAACAGAAACGACATAAAGGCTTCTCTAGTGAATAATTGCGAGATTCTTTAGAAATGTATCGAACTTTTCTAACCACAACATTGCGAAAACAGTTGCCGACTAAATATCGCTCAAAATACGAAAAATTAGGTCGATCTTTGGGGTTGGTTGCCCTCAGCAGCGATGGAAAATGGAAAGTAAATGGATGAAGTACAAATGTACCGCTTCGATTCGTAGATGGCATTTGAAGTTTCGGAATATTTTGTTCGGATGTTACTAATACCGGGAACGGGGAATGG